>JAJOOR010018162.1:0-34919 GCA_036250505.1 Solanum acaule | reverse complement strand
TTCAATCACATATGTACTAGAGAGGGTTCCTTTTCTAGTTCAACCAACTCATAGTACCTCTTCCCAAGAAAGGCCCCATTTCTTAGTCATAACCAATCTAGGTTCATAAGGATAGCTCATTTGACTTTCTTAGATAAGGATTCTCATGTCGTTCCGGCTCCATCCATCTCTAAGTCTATCATTTCACTCAAGAAGGGAACATCACCCTAAGGCCCTTCCTTCAAGGTTATACATTTACTTAGGAAAGCTAGACTCATGAAAAGGCACTATGCTTAAGTCTTATCAATTCAAGTCTTGGCCTAGAATTCCTCTTTTAGCATTTATAGGAAGAGCTCCATTACTAAGTCATAGCCCATCCAAACATTCATACACTCATATACATAAACAAGCTTTCATGACACAAGACAAGATACTCAAGTCTAGCATATGAGCTACAACATCATCTTATAGAGACTCATCATAGTCCATCATCACCACATATCACCATTTCAAGAGAAACATGCTTTCACATTAGCATAATAACACTTTATACAATCTCACATTAATACCATTAGAACATCTTAACATAATAACTTCACACAAACTTTACATATAGCTTCATATAGGACTTTACATATAGCCTCATATGTGTATAATAATACAACAATGTAACAACACTCATATAATGCCCTTCGTGGCTACAATTCACAATAATACCACACAAGAATAAGATATAACACTTCCACCAAAGGTGTATCCAACCTACCAACAACAATCAATTCAATAAAGAGAGTTCAAGCCTTCTTACCATAATCCAAAGCCATAGCCAAAATCACCAATACTTCACCCATAAGACTTACCACCATTAATTCATCCATTATCAACAATTAATCATAAATAAACATTAAACAACACAAGAGATATCAATACCATTCACCTTACACATAATTCTATCAACTTTGAATTTATAGAAATAGACCCACTTCATAGCAAATTTTAGGGTTTTGTAGAAGCCAAGGGTTCATGGAGTACTTCATTCAAAAACCACAAACAAACATCAATTAATCTATACCCAAACGTTTCAAATCATTTTCATGCAAGAACCCTTGATAGAATTCAAAAACAAGCTTTTAGTCACTTTTTGAAAACATTGTAAAATCCTTTGGAATTGACTCTAGGATGAAGATGAATCCTAGATGAAGAGCCACCATACCTCAATTGATGTAATCTCAACGAAATTTGGTGGAAGGGCAACCTCAATTGAAACCCTAGCTCTCCACCTTCTTCTTCCTTGAACTTGAGAGAACTTTAGAGAGAGAAAGAACTTTGGGGTTTTGATTTTGGAAGAATGAATTCAAAAACACCTCTTAAATGTTTTAATACCTTTAAAATACTTAAAATAATAATAACCCAAAGTACCCAAACTACCCCTCACTTAGTTGGATCTTTTTAAACAAGTCCAACTTGAGTTTTATTTTCGCAGATTTCGTCGGGAAACAAGTTCGCGACGCGGAGGTGTTCCCACAAGTTTTTGGAAATTAAATTTCGAGGCAAAGGAGTCCGCGACACGTCCGCTACGCGGACCAAGATTTTTGGCCCTTGGTGGAGCTAGTCCGCGACGCGGACATGCTCCCTCCAAGTGTATTTTCAAGCTGCTTTGGCAGCTTGCTTAGCCAAGGGCTGGGATCTTCCTTGGGGACCCTTAGGGTGGTCTCGGGGAGTCGTACCCAAACGTTTTGACCCTAAAAATATTTATTAAGACACTAGGGTCACCTCCACTGATTTTAGACTCCAAACAACACATAAAAACATGAACAACATACTAGAACACACCAACACGTAAAAGACTAGTTTTTCGAACGTCTTGGTCGTCCCTTGACGTTTGACTTCTAAACTCTTTAAAATCGACTAAAAAGGCTATTCTTCATTATTTTAACAAGTTATTAATGCATAGGACCCATGTGAGACTCTACTTTATCCTACTTCATTTTGAGGGGTGTTACAAAGAAGATACTTGTATTAGTTATATTTTTATAGCGCAAATGAATACAAACAATTGAAGAGTGAATTATTACAAATTATACAATATGTATGTATTAGCTTGTACGTATCAATTTGTATTCACCCGATAAAATATGTATCTAATGAAACACACCGGATTCGAGAAATACCAAAAAATCATAATTTCAGAAGTTGCAAGTGCCACCGACGAGGCCAAACCACGACTCATGGTCTAAACCACGGATCGTAGGTAGGGTCAGTGTCTGGCCACCCAGGCGTCCCCAGAAAAACCTCGACCTACGGCCGGACCTACAGACCATAGGTGGGACCACGGTCCGTGGTTCGAACCCCCAGCCTTTAGCTCCCAAACGCCAAACAACGAGTCATGTCCGTCGTTGCCCCCGAAAGCTTTTAAGCTAGGGTCATTTTGGTCTTTTCCATTATGCGTTGGACATCTAAACTACGTCGTTTAACCCCTAAACTACGTAGTTTTGATGAGTTTAAGCCTAGTAACTTAATCAGAACCTACCCTAAGCGATTCATTCATCTAACTTCGCAAAGGCTAGAGAAAAAAGAGAAGAAGCATTCAACCAAGCCCTCTTCAAGAATGCATCAAGTTTTCTTCAGTTCCAGCCCCAATATGAAGGATTTCTTCATAGATTTCATCACCAGGTATGTGGGATTTCACTAGTGGGTTCCTTTCATCCACTAGCTCCCTAAAATTTAGTTAGATTCTTGATTCATTATATCTTGCTTAGACCTAGGTTTCTGAAACCTTAGAAATTGGTTGTGATCTAGCTGTTATAGTATTCTTAATCAGATTATCATGTTTTCGTGGAATCATTACTTAGTTCCTTGCATGAAAATCATAACCCTAGTTGTGTAGATTCGTTTAGTTCATGAATTACACTAGTTAGGTCACATAAACAAATATATACATGCCTCAGATTTTGAATGTTTCATTATCAGTACTTAAATGTTACATTCTCAGTTAGCATGTCAAAATATTGAGCTAATATAGTATTTCAGTTAAGTTGTGTTATACACATTCCAGTTGGGAGGAGGCTTAGCACCGAGTTGGACTAGGGTTCAGCATACCCTCATAGTCCCAGAACTACGTGCCTTCGTAGGTTATAAGTGCCCTCCGTTGGTCATCAGATTTAGTGATCACGCTAGTCATGCCTTTAATTGGGTCCTCTCGATGAGGCGTATACATCAGACTCCATGTTTAGCTCACGTGGTTTTATGTCGGTTATTAGTACCTCCCACAGTCAGACTTTAGTGCATTTGACCATGATTTCAGTTTATACTTCGGTATTTAGTCAGCATGTCATATTCATCATTTAGTACTTGGTCATTGCATTCAGTTCAGCTTGTCAGTATATTGCAGTATTTACATTCATATTCAATTATATCATTCCTCTGTTACGCTTTGTTCAGTTTATATGTTTGTTCTGCTATATTCTATATCATGCATGCTCAGTACATTCCAAGTATTGACACATACTTTGCACTACATCCTTTCATGATGTAGGTTGAGGTACTCAGCATCCAAATCACGGATAAATCGGTTCTCGATCCGTATTATGCAACTTCAGTGGTGAGTCCTCATACTTCGAGGACAATAGAAATGTTTTTCAGATTCAGTCTTTCATTTTTGTTTTCAATTTCGCTAGGGTTAGCTGGGGCATGTCCTTACAACTCGAGTCAGTTAGAGGCTTTTTCAGACATAGTATTAGATCCAGCTTTATTTTTTGAGTGATTGTTTAGTATCACTAAACTCTTTACTTTATATGTAATCAAATCAGTATTGGGTATTCCCCACCATTCAGTTATCTATTGTTTTAGCTTCCGCATAGTATCTTTTATTTAGTTATCTTTCAGTATGCTTATAATCTGCCAGCTTCAAGGTTAGCTTGGGGTAACTCGTGATCCTAGGTCCTATGTTTACGTCAATGAGGTAGCCTCAGGGCGTGACAAACTTGGTATTAGAGCATTAGGTATTTGTCCTAGGATTTGTGAAAAGCCGCATTAAGTAGAGTCTCTTTCATTAGTATGAAGTGCACCACATCTAATGAGAGGGAGGCTATAAAGTGTTTTAGGAAAAACTTCACTTTCTTTCTATTTTTATCGTGCATATGTATGATCTTCCTTCTAATTCGTCGTTATGCGTTTCAAATAATGCCTCTTCGTAGAGCTTACCCAAGAAATGTTAATGCCCGCAAAGCTAACACAGTTTCTCTAGTTCCATACCATGAGGTTTCGAATGCAAAGTTTCGGAATATTATCCAGCTTTTGGCTCAGAGTGTGGCCAATCAGAAAAATCAGCATGCTCGAGTTCCTACTAATGCTAATAATGGGTCAGCAATAGCCAAGGTTTGAGATTTTATTCGGATGAATCTGCTAGAGTTTCTAGGATCGCAGGTTGGTTAAGACCCATACAATTTCATTGATGAGGTTAAGAAAATCTTTGGAGTAATGTAAGTAACTGGTTATGATAGGGTAGAGTTGGCATCCTATCAGCTTAAGGATGTGGCTCACATTTGGTTTACTTAGTGGAAAGAAAATAGGGGTACGAATGTAGCTCCTATGACTTGGGAGTGTTTTACTGGAGCTTTTCTGGACAGGTTCTTCCCGAGGGTGTTGAGAGAGGCTAAAGCTCAGGAGTTTATGAATTTGAGACAAGGTACAATGTCAGTCCAAGAGTACAGGCTGAAGTTCACTCAACTCTCTAGGTATGCTCTACACATGGTTGCTGATTCGAGGGCACAAATGAGTAAGCTTCTATTTGGGGTATCCGACTTGGTGAAAACAGAGTGTAGGAATGCTATGTATCTAGAAGATATGAATATCTCTAGGCTTATGACTCATGCTGAGCAGGTTGAGGGAGCTAAGTTTAGGGAAATGGCTAAGGACAACAAGAAGGCTAGAACATGTAACTATTTGTACTCTCAATAGAAATCGGGTGGTGGAAATCGCTTACAGTATCAGCAGAGGTCTACAGCCCTAGCACCTTCATCATCTAGTGCTCCATCCCCCAGGTTTTGATAGGATCAGAAGGGTAGGGCATCAGGCTCTAAGTCTCAAGGGAGTGCTTCAGGTAATAGGACTTACCCAACTTGTCCAAAGTGTGGTAAGAACCATCCTTGCAGGCAAGGAAGGGTGCTTTGGGTGTGGTCAGTCTGGCCATAGGTTGAGGGATTGCCCTTCTGCCAGGTAGGGGCAAAGAGGTAACAACAATAGGGCTCAGTCTACAAGCAGCACGAGCAGGTTGCCCATCTCAGCAGGGTACTTCATCTGGTACAGGTGGCGGTCAACGCCAGAACAGGTTGTATGCTCTCCAGGCTCGCCAGGATCAAGAAGATTCTCCTGATGTGGTCACTGGTACATTGCGAGTCTTTCACTTAGATGTTTATGATTTACTAGATCCAGGGGCTACTTTGTCTTTTGTAATTCCTTATATAGCGATAAACTTTGGTGTCACCCCAGAAACTCTCTCAGAACCCTTCTCAGTCTCTACTCCAGTTGGTGACCCAGTTATAGCTAAACGATAATACATAAATTGCCCTGTCTCAGTCTCTCAGAAAGTCACCTTAGCAGATCTTGTAGAGTTAGAAATGGTGGATTTAGCTATCAATCTAGGCATGGATTGGTTACATTCCTGATTATGCCTCAGTCGATTGTAGAACTAAGATCGTTCGGTTTTATTTTCCAAACGAGTCTGTCTTAGAATGGAAGGGTAGTAGCTCAGTGTCTATAGGTCAATTTATCTCTTACCTTAAGGCCAGGAAGATGATCTTTAAAGGGTAGTGTAGCTAGCACGTGTTAAGGAAAAGGGGAAGGAATTAGCAAAAGATGTTCACCGGCTTGCTCGCTTAGGAGTTGGTCTTACGGACATGTCAGATGGTGGTGTGATAGTTCAGAATAGATCTGAATCTTTATTGGTAGCGGAGGTTAAGGAAAAATAGGACGATGATCCTATGTTACTCCAGTTGGAAGGTGCAGTTCATCAACAGAAAGTAGAGGTTTTCTCCCAAGGGGGAGATGGTCGCTTATGTGTTCCTAAGGTGGATAACTAGGTGAAGCAGCCATGATTGGGCCAGATTCGGTTCATAATGCTATGGAAAAAGTTCAACTCATCATAGATAGATTTGAGATAGAAGTCCTATGCAGATGTAAGGAGAAGGGAATTAGAGTTTGAAATTGATGATTGGGTTTTCCTGAAAGTGTCACCTATGAAGGGGTGATGAGATTTGGAAAGAAAGGGAAGCTCAGTCCGAGATACGTAGGTCCTTACAAAATCCTGAAAAGGGTTGGAAATGTGGCTTATGAGTTAGAGTTGCCAGCAGAACTAGCAACAGTCCATCCAGTCTTCCACATTTCCATGTTGAAGAAGTGTATAAGTGATCCGGCATCGATAGTACCATTAGAGAGTGTGGTTGTGAAGGATAGTCTCACATATGAGGAGGTACCAATTAAGATTCTTGACCTTCAGGTTCATTGGTTGAGAAATAAAGAAGCAGCTTCAGTGAAGGTTTTGTGGAGGAGTCAGTTCGTAGAGGGAGCTACTTGGGAAGGAAAAGCAGCCATGAAGGCCAAGTATCCTCATTTTTTTCCTTCCAATTCTGTTTCAGCTTGAGGTAATAGTTCCTCTCCAGTCTCTCAGTTTACTCTTGCGTAAATTCAGTCTTAGTATCATGTTCCTTCAGTTGTTCTTGCATTTTCAGCATATTTACATGTTCTTGGAACTCAGTTCAGTCAGATTTCAGTTTCTAGTACTTAGTGGTAGGGATTGCAGCTCTTTCCCTCTATACTCACCTAGTTTAGACATCATTCAAGGACGAATGTTCCTAAGGGGAAGATAATGTAACACCCCGGATTTCAGAAAGACCAAATATGCCAAATTTCAAAAGTTGTAGGTGCTATCGACGAGGCCAAACCACAGCCCGTGGTCTGAACCACGGACCGTAGAAAAGGTCTGTGGTTGGCCACCCAGAACTCCCTAGAAAAACCTTGACCTACGGCCGAACCTACGGACCCTAGGTGGGACCACGGTACGTGGTTTAGACCCCCAACCTTCAGCTCCCAGATGCCAAACAATGAGATGACAGGACGAACCGTAGGTCCATCCACGGTCCGTTGGTCATGCCTATCGTTGGCCCCAACGACTTTTAACCTAAGGTCATTTTGTTCTTTTCCCCTATGCATTGGACATCTAAACTACGTCGTTTAACCCCTAAACTACATAGTTTTGATTAGTTTAAGCCTAGTAACTTAATCAGAACCTACCCTAAGCAATTCATTCACCTAAATTCGCCAAAACTAGAGCAAAAAGAGAAGAAGCAGTCGACCATGCCCTCTTCAAGAACACAACAAGTTTTCTTCAATTCCAGCCCCAAAATCGAAGGATTTCTCTATAAATTTCGTCACCAAATATGTGGTATTTCACTAGTGGATTCCATTCATCCACTAGGTTCCTACAATTTAGTCAGATTCTTGATTCATTATATCTTGCTTAGACCTAGGGTTTCTAAAACCTTAGATATTGGTTGTGATTTCGCTGTTATAGTATTCTTAATCAGATAATCATGTTTTCGTGGAACCATTGCTTAGTTCCTTGCATGAAACTCAGAAACGTAGTTGTGTAGATTCGTTTAGTTCATGAATTACACTAGCTAGGTCACATAAACAGATATATACATGCCTCAGATTTAAAATGTTTCATTATCAGTACTTAAATGTTGCATTCTTAGTTAGCATGTCAAAATATTAAGCTAATCCAGTATTTCAGTTAAGTTGTGTCATACACATTCCAGTTGGGGGTAGGCTTAGCACCGAATTGGACTAGGGTTCAACATACCCTCATAATCCTAGAACTACGTGCCTCCATAGGTTATAAGTCCCCTCTATTGGGCATCAGATTTAGTGATCACACTAGTCATACCTTTATACCCCTGGCAATGTATATTGGGTCCTCTCGATGGTGCGTATACATTGGACTCCATGTTTAACTCACGTAGTTTTATGTCGGTTATTAGTACCTCCCACAGTCAGACTTTAGTGCATTTGACCAAGATTTTAGTTTATACTTCGGTATTCAATCAGCATGTCATAATTAGGATTTAGTACTTGGTCATTGCATTCAGTTCAGCTTTTTAGTATATTGCAGTATTTATATTCATATTCAGTTATATCATTGCTCAATTACGCGTTGTTCCGTTTATATGTTTGTCCAGCTATATCCAATATCCTGAATGCTCAGTACATTCCAAGTAATGACGCATACTCTGCGCTACATCCTTTCATGATGTTAGTTTAGGTACTCAGCATCCAGATCACGCATAGATCAGTTCACAATCTGTATTCATCAGCTTCAGTGGTGAGTCCTCATACTTCGAGGACAATAGACATGTTTTTCAGATTCAGTCTTTCATTTCAGTTTTCAGTTTTGCTAGGGTTAGCTGGGGAATGTCCCAGCAACTCTAGTCAGTTAGAGGCTTTTTCAGACATAGTATTAGATTCAGCTTTAGTTTTTGAGTGATTGTTCAGTATCCCTAACCTTTTAGTACTTTATATATAATCGGATCAGTATTGGGTATTCCCCACCATTCAGTTATCTATTGTTTTAGCTTCTGCATAGTATCTTTTATTTAGTTATCTTTTAGTATGCTTATGATATGCCAGCTTCAGGGTTATCTTGAGGTCACTTGTGATCCTAGGTCCCGTGTTTACGTCAAGGGGTAGCCTCGAGGCGTGACATCTAACATGTTTCATCTATTTCAAAATCGAGATACAACTAGTATTAACCTTTATATATCACCATGTATGTATCAAATACAATATATATATATATCATACTGCATGTATCAACTTGCATAAGACTATATCAATGGTCTTTATTAAAATTGAGAGAGAGATTTATCAATATGTATCAGATGAAATCATGAGGGAGAGATGTATAAGATGCAATCCCAACAAATTATACATGTATCAGACTGTATTAATGATTTTTTAAAGCTTCTGTCTTATGTATCAATAGAAAAATTGATATGGTACATATCAATTGTTATCAAGTTGATACATACATTATCAAGTCCGCCATTGATATAATTGTATGTCTCTACTTTGGACTCTCAATGTTGAATACAATCTTGAAGGATAATTAATAAAGTGATACAACCTATGAAGAGGAATATAGAGGCAGAACAAAGTGAGGGGGAGGGAGAGGGAGAGAGAAAGGGAAATGGAGAGAGGGAAGCGAGAGAGGAGAGAGAGGAGAGAGGAGAGAAAGCGGGATATAAGCGGGACAGAGATAGAATGAGAGAGGTGAGCCTAAAAGTCACTAAATTTGATAAATATGAAAAATATTCTTGGACAAGGTAATTATAGCCCCCATAATATCTCTATTTATGAATTTCTCATTATAATTTTGTCTTTCAAATTTGTTGACTTGAAGTTTTACTTTTCAATTGGGCTACTTTTTAATTTTTACTCTTAAGAATTAAACATATGCCTAGCAGGACATAAGTTTTATAAAGGTGCAAGCATAACTTTTAGGATGTTATAATGGATTAATATTAGTTTATATCCCATAATTCTTTTTTTTTTTTGCCTTGACAGGACAAAAATTAAAGTTCAACGCAAAATAGAGATAAATTACAAATGACCCCTTTAACTGTTGTGTTTAATGTGACATTGTGAATTCTAACACATATATACTAATTATACTTAATTTTTTCACACACATTTAATAAAAGTAAAGAGATGATGAAAATCTAGTGATTTACTCTTAATACTCTAAATTACGAATTTATTCTTAATAGGAAAAAATGTAATTTGTTTGCCAAGACATTCAAATTGAACTACACATGTATTACTAAATATTAATGGAAAAAAATCTAAAGACCATGTATGTCATGTTATGATTCTACATCCTGAACTTAGCCGATACTCAAAATTATCACTAGTCTCAAATGAATTCTTGGTCTGACCTGCTACTAACTGCAGTCCAGCAGAGATGTTTGCAAAAAACTGAGACTAACTTCAATGGCTTATCTATAAAGCCTCTAATGTACTGAAGATAGATATCGAGATAAGGTCTTTGGCTACCTAAATAATCTACTAGCAATGTTTACTAACTATTAAAATTCTTAATAGACTAGAGCCCTCACAAAGTAAGGAGGTCTCACCAAAGCTAGATAAAAGTGAAATCATAGTGATGATCTATTACCGGTCATAAATACTTGAATCTACATCATAAAATAATGCAACGCTAAATGACGCAAGTACATAGAATGTATTGTATGTAGAATAGTTGAATGGAACAACAGGTTGCAACTGAAAATACTGTGTCAAAAGAGTAAATCTTAGGATAGACTATAATGAAGTCAATTGAATGGTAAAACATGCATGTGTACTTTATTAGAAACTTTATAACTAAAAATATGCAACAATAGCAAATATTGAAAATAATACAAGTTTATTTTTCTTGGGAAGCTTCTTTAACCAACAACCATCCTATGAGCCTCATGATGTGGCCCACATTGTCAGAACCAGTCAATACCTTTCAAAGATAAAGGACAAACTTAAAAATGGATCTAAGCCCTTACCAATGGCTTTTTGAGAGTCACACGAATCTATGGCAAGATCCTATCATACGTTGGCAACACAGTTTTGGGGTTTCTATTATCCAAATTCTTATTCAACTTGATGCTCAATACTACTCCAAAAACATGCACTGGTGCTCAATAACTTTAAAGTTGTCCCACTTTAGAAAAAAAGTGTTATACTTTAAGGGAATGCTGAAAATCTCTTTCTTTGAGTCTATGCTCAATAATACTTCTTTAAAATTGATCTTTACTTGCTTTAAAACAAGACTAGGTTTATCTGGAAATCTAACTATATTTCTCAAAGCTGAGATATGATTTCTTTAAAAACTGACTATGCTTCCTTTATGAAAATAAGCCTTTGAGAAAAAATATACTTCCTTTAAGCTCTTATTCTATACTTTCTCATGAAAGCAATGTATAAGAATTAATATGACAAAATTTTCAAATAACTTTCACTTAAAAAAAGAGTCTATAAAATAGAATAACCATAACCATCAATCAATGATCACCAACAATATACAATATAATGATTAGCAGGATCAATAAGTGGGGCAAATTTGAAATAGAAGAATTTGAAATACTAGACATGGGGTAAAACTCTAATTATGATAATACTAACTAAAATTGTAGGTGTATGACGTGCGAAGAACTCATTTACTCACTATGATAGAATTACATATCTAGAAGAATAAAAGTTTTGGAGAGAAGCTTGATTGAGAAGCTTGAAATCCTAGATTTATCTTTCTTTGAGGTTTACTCTAAGTTTGAGGAGTTGAGAGTTTAGAATAAGATATAAATTAAGAGAACTGCAATGATATACTCCCCCATTGGAGTTAAAATGTTGTGGTTTAGGCTTATGAAAATAATGAAATGACATAAATACCTTAAAAGAAACTCTTTCTAGATCGAGTCCATGAGGACATTCCATGGCTGGTGGAATGATCTACGACTTGTGGAGTCCCTTAATGGAACTCAAACAGTTTTTCCATATTTCAACTTCTCACACACTAGCCAATTCCATGAATCGTGGAATGGTCTATGACTCATGGAGTGCCTCCATGGAACTTAGGCTTAATGTATTCTTCTCTGCTCCAGTTTCACAAGCACAATCTATGGCGCGTGGATGCTTGTGTGGGAACCTAGTACTAAAGTTTCAGGTTGGTTCTTCTTTGTTAAGTTATAAGTATTCATAGGTTTAAAATTTAAGGTGTTACAGTATCCCCAATTGAAACCATTCATCCTCGAATGATGGTCAATCTAGGGTAAATAACTCATCAAGCTAACTTTTACTGAGCTGAACCCAAATCAAATGATGTCAGACAGCAAAACCAACATGTTAGCAAACCCCAAAACTCACTAAGTAGCCTAAAACATGATTTCTAGCAAACTAAGCATGGTTAACTAGATACTCATCCCAAATTCATACAAATCAATAAACATTCAAATATTCAAACTCAATCTAAGGCACATAAAGTCATATCCTACCTCAAAGTAGACACGTGCTCCAAATCACTATTTCAGAGCTTTTTCCTTCTCTACGCCTCTGAACATTTCCACACTATCAAAATAGGATCACAATGTTAAGAAGGTCGTTTAGACAAAAAAAAAACACATTAAATAAAGATGGACCAAAATTGGAGTCAAAAGAGAAAATGTGGGATCGCCAGAAATTCTGAAATTGACTTCCTCAAAAGGTCCTATTTAGCTCACCAAATTTGTATCTCTAAATGAGACAAAATTCGGGGCTAGAAACAACCCAAAAACAAGACATGCATAAAATCACCATTAAAACCAAATAAAGAGATCTAGGAAGCCGCATCAGGATGCAATTTACCTCAGACAAAAGGTCTCCGACAATCCTCAAACACACCATTACGCATCCACAAACTTTTCAAACATCCATTACTTTGAATCACCCAAATCAGAGCTCTAATGATTGAGTAATTGACAAATGAAATTTCAAGAAATAGCTTAAATGCGTCTTGTCTTACTTATAAAGAACATATGAAAATACAAATAGTGAACGCAACCACGAAGGCCCGCGATCACAAAGGTAGTATGTCTTGGCCTTCGTGAATGTGGAGGGGCTCCCGCAATCGCAGAAGGCAAGAGACAAGGGGATCATAAACACATCGTGGATCAGAGCCTGTGAACGCTAAAGGCAAATGACCCAAGCCTTCATGAACGTGGCCTAGCCCATGTGATTGTGGAGGCCATCTGACTTGGCATTCACAAACGCGGCCAAGGGCCCCTCGAACGCGAAGGGCACTGAGGCCTATACTAAGGGATGCACATGAGCTAGTTTGGCCAAGTTTCTAAATCTCTGACTAGGTGCTTGGGATTCGTTCGGAACCCGTGCGTGCAAACAAAATATGCTACACCACTAAATTCGACATTCCAGAATCAATAAAGCAGTCCAAAATTCCAACCGATGTTGTCTTAATAAAAAGAGGGTTTCAAACCCAAGCTCCATTTTTAGTCATATTCTACGAGGGGACTCAGAATTAGCCCGGAAGCCTCGGATATACATGAAGGGTCATTCAAGACCAAACTCGACATTTCAGAGCTAAAAGAACCGTTATAATTTCATTTTGAGGTCGTCTTCCTAACTTTTGACCGAAGTCAACCGTTCAAATTTCAAAAGCTTCAAAACACAAAAACTTGCACAAAAACCAAACAACAATGAGATGACTGAGCTGTTAGTCCCAGCAACCCATAAATGACTTCGGGCCTCAATAGGAACGCTCTAAACGATGAAACAAACACATTTACGCAGAAATGGCCTGGAGGTCATTACAAAAAATAAATCAAAATGCTCTTTCTACCACCACCCTACCCTCACCCCACCACACATCTTCTTCACACACACCTCCATCTTCTTCTTCTTCTTTATTTTTTTTTATTCTTCATTATTTCCATACCCGATTTCCATCCACCCCACCCCATCTCCACCAGAATCCTCTCCCCCTCAAATAATTCATATCCTATTTTAATGCTTATCCAATTTTACCATCTCCATTGTATTCAATTTTTCTCTTTGGCTTTGTTGGTGATTGATAAAATTAATGACTGAGATTAAAAAATAAAATATAATGATGGATTTGTTGGTGATGAGTGGAAATAAGTTGAAATTGAAGGTGGTGAAGAAGAAAAAATCTTTATTGTCAATGGTAGTGGTGATACTTGGCGGTGGGTTTGTACCTATTGATGATGATGATGTAATTTTAGTGATGCGTTTGTTTATGAGTGTTGAATTTGTGGTGAATTTTTATAGTTTTTTGTGGGGACGATGGTGATAGTGTGAAGTTCGATGATGGATATGATTGTAGGTGGTGATATATGAAGCGGCTATTTTGATTTTTATGGTGAAATAAATAGATTTGATACTAATATGGTGGAAATGATAGTAGTCCCATAGTGGTATTTATTGAAGAAGAAACAATTGAATGACATGGAGAATTTTATTCGAAATATGTTGATGTGGTAGTGAGACGGCATTGATGTGTGACACAAGTGTGATACACCTCCTATTGTGCGAGTGGTACTATACATCTCATGGGTAAATAAATTTACTTTTTAGTAGTACAAGTGTGTAATTGGTTGCCTTGATAATTTAAGCGTGTAACTAACTTTTCGAGACATATTTAAGGGGTGAATGTATGCCTTTTTCCAAAAAAAAATATTGCATTTAAATGATGCCCATCAATTATGATTATAACCTTATGAATAAAGGCTAGATATTTTCTTTTTAATATTTATACTCTTTCAAAGTTTGCATTACATTTATTTTTAATAATTAAATAACATCAGTGTATGTACTACAATAACTTACTGATTATGAAACTTTTTAGACAAAGGCTGTCACAATGGAGAAGTTTCTCTCTATTAATTAAAGATATTTACTACTCCCTCTTGTCTAACAATAGTTTGTCCATTATTGATTTGACACATACCTTAAGAAATAATAAATAATAGAGATAATATTACTATATTATCCTTTGAATTTATTAAATTTAATGCTTTGAGATGTGTTAGATTATATATAACATTTAATATTAAGGGTAAAATAGACACAAAAAATAAATTATCTCTTGATTTTCTAAACGGAACAAGTATTGTAGACAAGTATTTTTAATATAGTAAACAACTGTTGTTGGACGAGGGAGTATTGGAGAGACATAAAGGTGATCCTTGGTGGTACAAATAAAATTAATAGATGTAGAAGCAGAATTGACCTATTTTTGCAATATAAAGTTAGTAGTTGCGACTATATATGATCATATGTTATTCTTTTCTAATGTTTGGGGTGAAGAGAATGCATTGTATGTTTGAGGTCATCATTTTCCTTTAGACGTCCTTTTCTGATATATTTTCTTCTTTTAACGTCATTTTCTCACAATCTATTTTTTTTTTGTTTTGCCTTTTCGAGGGACTGTAAGGATATATATGCATGCACGTGACCAAGTGAACGGCTACTGCATGAACTGTGAGTGTGACCTAAGATTTTCATATTAATACCAAAACTAAAGGACATTAATTAGTTTCTATTAGCCTCCTACAACCGTATGATTCTACAAAGTATCATCTATTAGTTTAAATAAATTGGAGATAACAAATAGTAGGAGAGAAAAAGCAACCATTCAAATTGGGAGTAAAAATATTCATGACTAGATATTTCAAATTGGAACCATAAAAAGAAAATGAACTACTTGCACCTCTAAACTTCAACAAATAGGAGTCATGAATGTAAATTAAACTACCATGTGCTATCCTTATAAATTAACTTATCCTCTCCAACAGCATTACACCATCAAGTTGAAATTACCTATAACATGTAATTGTTTATAATAATTTTAAGGTTGAATAAATTCTCCACCCTTAAATTTGTCAGTAAATTTTATTAAATTCTCGAATTGTGGTTTCTTTTGATTGAGCATCTAAAACTATGATCATAAAATATTTTATACATTCGACTGGTATTTTGGAAAAACTTCTACATGTATATTCAAGTGCTTATTACATGAATAGGTTAACTAACCACTAATCAAAATATGACACCCTTTTAGTTATACAAATAAACCTCAACTGAATCAGGTCTAAGGTTTAATTTATGGCTTATTGAGGCTGATATGTATACATACAAGATGTGACACTTTTTAAGTGAATATATAACTTATTTACGTAATGGATGCTTGAGAATATACAAATAAATTTTTTGAAAATTGAAACAAAAATACCTAATAAAAATACTTTATCATGTGTTCATGTGTTAGATTGGAGCAGACCTTAATTAGTTCAACTTTCGAAATGAAATATACGTACAAATTTGAGAGTCCCTCAATATATTTTGTTATTTACATTGGGTAAGTTAAATATTGTAAAAATTCTTTGCACCAAATTATATAAGGTAGATTCTAATTAATTTGTTCAGTAGTTATATATTTAAAATAGGGTAAGTTAGGAATTTGAGGGGGTGAGAGGAAATGGAGGGCAAAGGAACCTTATCCTTTGACATAAATAAATCTGGGTCCATTAATTTGTGGACCGGACCGTTCCTCGAGCTGTCTTCATCACGTAAGGCCCTCCATTATGGACATGGAAAAAAAATATTAATTTTGTGTGTATATATATATACACATAACATAAATGTTCCATCATATAAAAAATGTAGTGCTCTTGAGAGAGTAAAAATCAACTAACTATATGATGAGGCGGTAGAAGTTAAGTTTCTATTGAATTGAGTAAGATCCTTTTGAATAGAAGATGCCCATGAAAAATAATTTTTTAGAGGAGATTTAGAATAAAGTATCATGAAATGGCCTTGCATGTTGGTTCAGGAAGAAAGAGTTGCAGCCAAGGATGACTTGCCGACTTTTGTATTACTCTTCATATGGAAACTTGGAAGATAAAGTTGGCAAGTGGTTCTTGGCTACATCTTTCTTTCTGCCCTTCAAGCCAGGTCTTTCCTGTACATCATAACATGATTATTTCTTCTACAAAACCATGGTAATGCCTTTCCACTTTTATCTATATACACTTTTAATTAGTACATGAATCTATCTACAAATTAAACATGCATGCTGCCCCTCATCTTATACATCTTTTACCCCATATATGTTTGTTTGACTACCATTTTTTCCCTTCAAAAGATACACATTGATAAGAAACATGGAAAGAGGATTCATAAAACATAATATCACACAAAACTACTATAAAGTTCGATGGTCATGTGTGCTAAAGAGTGAGAGACTATATATATATTTTCCTCCCTGTAGCTGCAATATGGGTGAAGCTTGGGAACTAGTTACCACAATCGTTTGTTGAAAAAATACACTGTATATATAAGGTTAAAATTACTCCCTTCGTCCCAATTTATGTGACACCTTTCGGATTTCGAGATTCAAACAAGTCTATCTTTTATTGTAAATTTTTCATATAGTATCTTTTAAATATTTTGTATTGTCAATTATTATAACTTATAGTACTTATTACGTACGTAGTTTACAGATATATAAATTTCATTTAAAAATTTGAAGATTCCATGTGTAAATTTTTAGTCAAACTTAAACTGTTTTGACTCTCGAAAACGAGAAGTGTAAAATAAATTGGAACAAAGAGAGTATTTTTATGTATATACAGTATATTTTGGAACTCATTGGCTTCTTCATGTATTTATGTCTTTATATTTGAGTCCCCTCGGTGAAAAATCGTGGTTCCGCTGCGTTGTAGGTGTGACTTAGGCATACATATGGTCTTCCTTCCCAGTTCTCAGATCAAGTCTGCATTCAGAAATTAAATGTGATATCTTTGTGTGTTGACTATGTGAAACAACAGCGGTATGTTGTATTATTTGGTACAACAATTGCTTTTATTAGAGATAAATCAAACTTTATGAACTTATAAGATTGATCTGTGCTTAATTTCATAGTTTTCAAACTTTGGATTTTGTTAGAAAAATAATTAAAAGATGTAGTAGTAGTAGTTCCTTAGATTCATATAAAATATATGAGACGGGTTTTCGGTAATGAGTATGAGTGGTATATATGGCAAAGACAGGTAACTATGATTTGAAAGATGGATTCTCCTTTTTTTTCACCACCTTGCGTTTACATCTTCTTTTTCTACTACTTCTTATATAATAATTTCAATCCACTTTTTCCTTTTCAATTCAACTCACACATCTAGTCATACCTAAATATATTCCAGCTTAATCATAAAAATACATGTCCAAATGAATAATGAGGGTCAACATTTCAGCTCAATTGTTTTACATCTGTATATTCATTTGAAGTATATACGCAAATGTCTTCATTTTCATTTTATTTAATACTAGTAGAAATATGCATTTTCAATTCTGTAGCCTAATTGACAAGTCGTAGCAAACTAAACTAATTAATGCACGCACGCATAGCAATCCCTAGTAGTCTTGCTAATTATGGTAGCAATGAATTACATGACATTATATATTTTTATTGGTAAAAAAAACACATACCTCAAAAAAGTAAAATATTTATCTTTAAATGCCTCATTATTTTCAAATCTTTTTTAAAAAAAATTAAAATGACATATATCTATTTTTAGTCACGCGCTGACGTGAGCGCCCACCCTTTTTTTTTCTCCTCTCTGATACCATCACAATATATTACAGTATATGAATATACTTTATTGGTATCAAAGAGTAACTGAGCAGTGTTCATTAAATAACTACTTCTTCCTCCTTGATACAATCAAAATATAATAAACTTAGGTGGTATCAATGAGTAATTGAACACTACTGCTTTCATTGAGGTATGCTTCAATCCTTCTATGAGATTACTCAATCATCCATTATACCATTACGGTATATCTACATACTATGTTGTATCATTGATGTATGTTTCAATTCTTCAATATTTTAATGTTAAGAAATATAAAATATATTTTTCACTAATTTAGAGTTTAATAAATAAGATTGACTTTAATAATTTTCTCTTAATTGTTTCTTATTTATTTCTTTAAAAAAATCAATCATATATGATATCAATATGGTATCAATATACCGATGAAGTATCACAGAGGATTAAGCTCTGTCCAATATGATACTGATAGGGTATCAATATGCCGACGGAGTATCACAGAGAATTAAGATCAGTCCTATATGAAACCGATATGGTATCAATATACCGACGGAGTATCACAAAGAATATATTTCTACTAATTTAGAGTTTATAAATAAGATTGTGATTTTAATAATTTTCTCTTAATTGTTTCTTTATTTATTTCTTAAAAAAAGAGTCCAATCCTATATGATACTAATAGGGTATCGATCTACTAACGGAGTATCACAAAGCATTAAGCTCAGTCATATATGATATCGATATGGTATCAATATACCAATGGAATATCACAAAATATGTTTTCTACTAATTTAGAGTATAATAAAAAGGATTGTGACTTTAATAATTTTCTCTTAATTGTTTCTTATTTCTTCTTAAAAAAAGAGTTCAATCATTTATGATATCAATAGGGTATCAATATACCGACGTAGTATCACAGAGGATTAAATTCTGCTTCGTTTACAGTTGGATCGTGCTTAATTTGAATTGGGAGTTCTCAACATGTGGTTCTTGCATTTCAACGGTGGAGATCAGAGTTGGTTATCGATCTGTAGCTTCTGATTTTGAGCGTGAATAATAGCTCATTTTTGGGTGAATTCTCTGGTTTTTGTGCAATCTTATTTCGTTGTTTCTCATTGTTTGACACTTGTAACTTGTTTTGTGACCAATTTTGGAGAACAATATTGTAAATCTTGGTGATTGTAGTTGAAACATCCCATAATTTTTTTTAACTAAGACTCGAACCCTTCTTCATGGTGAGTAGGATTTTAGTAAGGAATTTAAATTTTCTTAAGTATTAAGGTCAAGTCACTAGATATAGCACCTTGAGTTCCAAAAAGAATTAAAGAGAATTCATTCAAGTCATTCCTTAGTTCTTTTAAGTTTTGGGTCAACTTCAAACGACCATAACTTTCAGTACATGATGAGTTATGAGACCCACAACATATCAAATGAAAGATCTATGAGTCCTATTTCCAACACCACCAAGTTTGCTAATTTTTGAGCTCGTATGAGGGAGATATACCATTTTGAAGTCAGACTGTCCATTTAAGGAAAGTTACTCGAAAATAGGAAGGGTATTTTAGTCTTTTCCTTACCCCCACTTATTCTAAACGCGAATTTCACCCAATTAAGGGTCAAAACTGATTAGAAACAGTTTCATTCATCCCCAAAAGCATTTAGGGTTTTAGAGAGAGGATTCAAGAGGAGAAAAAGTTCAAAGTTTCAGGCGTTCGTTCAAGAAATTCAAGATTTCCCCAAGAACCTAGTTCTTTGAGGTATGTAAGCTTCCATAGTGTTGGGTTCGTTTACCCACTCGCCAATCAAGAGTTTATTTTGCGAATCTATCCATAAATATTGAGCAATTTAATTTCTTGATGAGTTCTTGATAAGTGTTCTTGAAGTTTCCTTATCGATTAAGTTTTTATGTAAGATTCTACTTGGGTCAACTTCAAACGATCATATCTCTTAGAATATAAGAGTTACGTGGCCCATAACCTATCAAACTAAAGGTGTTTGAATCTACTTTCCAAGGCCACCAATTTTGCGTCAATCCAATTTCTGAGTAAAAATTTATGACCATTTTAGTAACCTGATACAATGTTGTTACGAATTAGCCGACGGGAAAACATTAAAAAGGGTTGTTTTTGTCTTTTACCTCCAAGAAAACCCTAAATGAATTTTTTGACTTATAAAAGGCTCAAAACAATTAGATTTTCATCTTTTAATCCATCATTCTCTTCTCTCTCAAACCCTAGGGCAAAACCCTAAGGAAAAATCAAAATAGAAGACTTCATTCAAGATTCTTTCAATCTTTTTCAAGATTCTTCTTCAAGGTAAGTCTTTATCCAAGAATTCCATTCTTTTCAACTCAAATTACTCCATACAATTATGAATCACTAATGAAAATCATAATTCTTGGCCATAGAAATTTCAAGAAACTAATTCAAGAATCTCAAGAAAGGTTTTCTTGATCGTTTACCTTAAAGCTAGGGTTTCAAGGCTTCTAATCAAATTCTTCTTCAAGATTACTCAAGATTCTTAAAGAATCTTGTTCTTCTAGGTATGTAAGGCTATCATAGTGTTGGAATAGTTCGTTCTCAAGCCCTACATCTTCTTTCAAATCAGTAAAAGAGAAATCTAGGATTCTACCCCTAGATTTGAGTATTCTTGAGATAAGTTGATTTGAGTTCTTGAGTTCTTGAGTTCATGGTTCGCTTAAAAATTTTATTCCTAATTATTGAGTTTCTATATTTTTATTGAGATCCTTGAGTTGATTTGTTCATGTCTATAATTCAGCATGAACCCTATTTTGAGTTATAAACCTTGAGAAATTTTTCAAAGCCAACACTTGAGTTTTAAACCGAGTTTTGAGGAAGTAAGTATGAGAATGAGAAGAGTCCTATACATGAGTTCCATATTTTTATTTAGACCCTTGAGTCGAGTCATTCATGCCCATAAATTCCGCATGAACTCCATCAGTTGAGTATCTTTGAGAGGAGTAGTGTCTTCAAGTTCTAAGTCTTGAGTATTGAGTTCCTAATAATTTTGGGATTATATTCCTAATCATGGGTCTACTACACGTTACACATGAAGGCCTTTAAGTTGAGTAGTTCATGCCCATAATTTCACATGAACCCTATTAGTCGAGTAGTCTTGAGATGAGAGGTATCATTGAGTCCTTGTGTTTAGTGTTCATGCCCATGATTCCGCATGAACCCTCCGAGTCGAGCATTCTTGAGATGAGTAGTATCATTAACTCCTTGAGTTCTGGAGTTGTTGAGTTCCAAGTATTGAGTTCTATGCATGGTTATTGAAAACCTTGAATTGAGTCGTTCACGTCCATGATTCGGCATGAACCCTATTTTAAGAAGTCTTTTTACAAATTATTTTAAAACTTGTTTTAATGACTTGAGCACTGAGTTGAGGAAGGGTAGAGTTGAGTTCATTTTCTTTAAAATGGTATATGAGAACTAAGTATTCCAAGAGTATGTTTTTACATTTAAGATGAGAGGAAACTGATATTTCCAAAAGAGTTTTGAGTAGTTTGAGTACCATCTCTTTTAAGAGAAAGATTTTTGAGTAATAATCTCAAAACACAGAAAGAGTTATGTTTTTAAACATATGAGCTAGTATATTTTTGGAGTAGTATTCAACGGATAAACCATAAAAAAAAACACCCTCGAGAAACCAAGTTGTAAAAGCCCTTTTTTCCTTTTTTGAATTTTGGAATGGCCGGTGCGACCGGCGGGCAGCCACCTATGGAGGCTGCTCCACGTCTACCTTCATTACTGCTTGGGAATACCATTGGTGAGAGGTAATATGCTGCCATTCTACAGCCAAGTACGTCTATGCGTGCACCATTACCTCGTTAGAACATAACATATTTGCATGGTGAACCTAGAGTAATCTGGGAAGGAGGAGGTGGCACAAATGATTGTCAACGAGGATTTGGAATACGCGTTAGTGGGTAAGTTTTCATATAGGTGGCCTGACATTCAAGAACTATGGAAGATCATACCTAAACAGTGTGAATTGAAAGGAGATGTGAACATAGAACATAGGTTTACTATGTAATAGATACGTGCTCGTACGGGCATCAAGGATGGAGGACTATATAAATCTTTTATCAAAACCTATATTTTATATTGCACATAGGAACTTGTACTATCCTATTAGAACATTTAAATGTGATCCACTTTTTGATCCAGAAGAGGAAACATCAATAGCAATCGCTTGGATCTCATTGCCGGCATTACCCCCAAATTTTTTTGGTAGAGAAACCATTTCCTCTCTTGCGGCTGCTATGGGCAAACCCTTGCAAGTGGATTTGGCGACAAGTAATAAAACTAGACCAAGTTGTACTAGAGTCAAGGTGGAGGTGGATTTGCATGGTGATTTTCCAAAGAGAGTTAATGTAGGAATTAAGAAGAATACAGGGGAGATAGTAGCAAAGTGGATTGACATCAAATATGATTACTTGCCTAAATATTGTAAGAGCTGCAAGCTACAGGGATATAACGAGAAGGAGTGTTTTGTCTTACATCCGGAATTATATCCAAAGGAAGATGACAATGAGGTAGTTGACATGACAAAAGAAGTAGCCTTAACAAAGGACGATGTTGAGGTGGAAAAGAAGGATATGGTGGAGACAGTAAAGCAGAATATCTACAATCATCAGGAGTCATGGCAAGAGAATAGGGCAAAAAGAGGTAGAGAATGGCGTCGAGGTGGAATGTCTAAACAATGGAACCCAAAAGAAAGAGTGGTGAATGTAGATGATGGGCTTATATCAGGAAACAAATTTAATGCCTTTAATGAAAAGGAAAACACTGATGAAAAAGATGATAACCAGGAAGAAGGAGAAGTACTTCGAACACCAATGTTAAAAAAAGATGATAAAGGCAAGGAGAAGGAATCGACTAAGAAGTGGGTAGAGGAAGCTTTTTATAAGCAAGGGAAAGACAGAGAACTATCAAAGGCAGAGGGGAACCAAAATGTCAAATCGGGAGAATGGTCAAAGGAAAAGAATCAACCAACAAGGGATGATGTGAAGAAGAATATGATGGAGAAAGTAACAGACATCACAAATGATAGTCAAAATTTCACGGGAACTGGAAACAGTGAGGAGCAGGAGATTTTGGGGGCTAGTGAAGTTAAGAATGATAAAAGTATGGAAGAGAATAAACCACCTGACCTGGGGACAGAAACATCAAATAACATGGAAAGTGAAGGGTCGTTGAATAGGCACGAAAGTGAACAAATGGAGGAACATGAACACGCATCAGGCAAATCACATGATGAAGAAGTGCCAAAAACAAATGAGGTTAACAGAGGGGATGTGGAGAAGGATTATATACAAGAAAATATTAAAGAGATCAGTGCAAAAGGGGATTTATCTCCAAGGCATACAAAAGAATTGAGAACTGACAGGAAACACATCAACACCGGAAAGGTCAGAAGTACAAGGAATAGCTCGGCAAAACCCACAACGTCTAAATGATGATGGACAAACTGCTTTTCTGGAACATTAGATTGATCAAAACTCAAAATTCTTTTGAGAGGCTGATGGATTTAAACAAAAAAAACAAGTATGCATATATCGCCCTTTTGGAACCTTTCAGAGGGCCTCATAAATTAGAAGCATACAGAAAAAATTGGGTATGTATAATGCTGTATCTAATTGTTCATCCAAAATTTGGGTTTTTTGGAATGAAGAATGGGATGGAAGTATTATAATGGATAAACATCAGCAGCTCACAATTCAATTTAAACACCAATCGAAACAAAAGATGATTTATATAACTGCAGTGTATGCAAGGTGTAGTGCTCTCAAGCGGCTGGAATTATGGGAAGATCTGGAGGAGATTGGTGATTATATGGAGAATCCATGGCTGGTAGAGGGAGATTTTAATGTCATTAGGGACGCTGCAGAAAAACTGGGTGGTTTACCCATCACGCATAATGAAATTGTGAATTTTGCACAGTGTGTCAATAATTGTGCCTTAGCAGATTTAAAATTCACATGCAGTAATTTTACATGGTGGAATGGAAGAATTGAGGGTAAATGTATATTTAAAAGGTTGGACAGGATATTTGGGAACATGAAGTTTATGTAGGAACTCCCCATGTCGGAAGTAATACATCTTATAAGGGAAGGTTCAAATCAATGTCCTCTTCAAGTGGAATGCAACATAAATCAAGAAAGAGTCAGCAAACCTTTCAGGTTCTTGAATTTTTGGTCAAAACACGAGAGGTTTTATAAGGTAGTAAAGGAAAATTGGCAGATTGAGGTACAAGGAAGTCCATTTCACATTGTCCATGAAAAGATGAAAAACTTGAAGAAGGTTCTTACCAAGTGGAGCAAGGAAACATATGGGAACATTTTTCATAAAGTTGCTACTTAGGAAGATGTGGTAAAGGTGAAAGAACTACAGTTTGAGATCAATAGCACATAAATAAACAAGGTAGAACTGATGAAGGCAGAAAAGGATCTCCAAGAGTTTTATCAGTTGGAAGAGGAATACTGGAAACAAATATTCGGGATGAGGTGTTTCACTGATGGTGATACGAACACCAAGTTTTTTCACTCTTATGTCAGAGGTAGAAGAAGGAATCTACAACTGAATGAGATAATTAATGATCAAAGGGTCTTATACAAATAGCCGAAAGACATTGGGGCAGCAGCTGTGAAAGTGTTTGAGCAGAAATTTAAGGAAAGAACCTTTAATTACGACTATACAATGATTGATTACATTCCTAAACTAATTACAGCAGAGCAACAAGAAAATATGAACAGAACACCTATGTCGGAAGAGGTGAGAGGGGCGGTTTTCTCTTTAAATAGTGACAGTGCTTGTGGGCCAGATGGTTACTCAGGAAATTTTTTTCAATGCTATTGGGAAATTATCAAGAAGGATATTCTAAAAATAGTAGTGGCTTTATTTTGTGGTATGGATTTGCCAAGATTTGTGACACACATGAACCTGGTCCTTATTCCTAAAACGGAACAGGTTCGGCGTTTCACAGATTTAAGACCAATAAGTTTGAGCACTTACATTAACAAGATAATATCAAAAGTACTTCATGGAAGATTGGTGGAGGTGCTCCCAGGAATCATATCGCAAAATCAAACGGGATTTATGAAAGGAAGGAGCACAACGCAGAATGTCCTATTGGCTCAAGAAATAGTTAGGGATATCAACAAGAGAAACAAGTTTCATAATATAGTGGTAAAGTTGGATATGATGAAGGCGTATGATAGAGTTTCATGGATATTTATAACAAAGGTGATGAGGAGATTTGGGTTTACGGAGAGAATGATTGATATGGTATGGAGATTGTTGTCTAACAACTGGTATTCAGTATTAACCAATTTCAAATCCTATGGTTTTTTCTCATCCTCAAGAGGTTTAAAACAGGGGGATCCTCCATCACCCATTTTGTTCATAATTGCAGCTGAAGTCTTGACCAGAAGTTTAAACAATTTGAATGAAGACGAGCAGTTCATTGGGTACGGAATGCCAAAATGGAGTGAAAAAATCAATCACCTATCATATGCAGATGGTACAATTTTATTTTGCTCGGGCCATAGAGGATCAATCAGAAAAATGATGAAAGTGTTAAATAAGTATGAGAAGGTTTCAGGTCAGCTCATTAATTTAACAAAAAGTTTTGTGTATTTTCATGAGAAGGTGCCTATTACTACAAAGAACAGAATAAGGAGAACGACGGGAGTTGGTTCATTCCTTTTTACTTATCTGGGATGTCCCATTTTTTATGGGAGAAAGAAGATTAGTCATTTTGAAGATTTGGTGAAAAAAATAAGCAGAAGAATGATGACCTGGCATAGCAAGCTACTCACATATGGGGGTAAATATGTACTGATCTGTAATATGCTACAATCAATGCCTATTTATCTAGTGTCAGCTATGAATCCACCAAAAGGGGTGATTGATCAAATTCATAAAATTATGGCCAATTTTTTTGGGGGCAAGATTGGTGGATTAAAAAGGAAGCATTGGGTGGTGTGGGAGGATCTATGTATACCAAAGGCAGAAGGGGGAATTGGATTCAGATCATTACACGCAGTTGCTGACTCACTTTTTGTGAAATTATAGTGGAATTTTTTAACGTCATCAAATTCATTGTGGAGCCATAATATGTGGAATAAGTATTGTAAGAAGAAGCATCTAGTCATAGCTCATGTTTGGAGGAAGATGATTCAAATTAGAGAGGAGGTGGAACATAATATATGGTGGCAGATTAGAAATGGCGAAGAAAGTTTTTGGTTTGACAATTTAACAAAGCAAGGAGCCTTATATTACCTGGAGGAATAGAATCACAGTGACGAAGAGATTGAAGTGAAGGAGTTCATAAAAGAAGGGGGTTGGGATGAAGTGAAACTAAATCAGTATGTATCAGAGGAGATGTTATAATACATCATTGATAATATCAGCCATATTTTAGTAGAAACGGGAAGAGATAAGGCATGGTGGATGGGAAATACTAGTGGGAGTTTTACCGTTAACTCGTCTTGGGAGCTATTGAGACACAGAAGAGGAGAAATGGAGATTATCAAATTCATTTGGAACAAACAAATTCCTTTCAAAATTAATTTCTTTCTGTGGAGGGTATGCAAAAGGAAAGTCTCCACGGATGATAATTTGCAAAGAATGAGGATAGATTTGGTCTCGAGATGTTGGTGTTCTGAGCAATATCATCAAGAGACCATGGAACATCTATTTCTAACAGCTCCCGTAGCTATTAAGCTATGGAAGCATTTCGCTGATTTTGCAGGTATAGTAGTTGAAGGAAAACATTTACATCATGTTATGAAGAGTTGGTGGTATACTCAGGCTCCATGTAAAGTGAAGGAAATATACAAGGTGATACCATCACTGATTGTATGGACCCTATGGAGAAGAAAGAACTTAAGAAAACACGGGGGAGATACTTCTATGCAAAGCATGATCTATCAAGTGCTCCAAAACATTCAATTCATGATTAAAAAAAAGTATTCATGGAGTAAAGTTACAGGGCAGAATTGGGAGGCGATGCTTAGAAGCGCAGGCACTTACAAACCAAGGTTGTACCATTGTATAGTCAGATGGGAAGCACCTCAAGAAGGAATGATGAAATGCAACACGGATGGGGCAAGCCGAGGAAATCCTGGAAGCAGTGCATATGGATTTTGTCTGAGGAACAATCATGGGGATTTAATATATGTTGCAACGGAGAACATAGGGATCACGACGAATGTGGAAGTAGAGTTAAGAGCTATTCTAGAGGTAATAAAATACTGTGTTGCTAAGACGGTGAAGAATCTAATAGTCGAATCAGATTCTTTGTTAATGGTGAAAATTATTAAGGAAGTTTTGAAAGTGCCATGGGAGTCAGCAGATTATTTTGATGAGCTAAAACGAGAAATGACAAAGATTGAGGTAACAATACAACCCATATACATAAAAGGTAACAAGTTGGCAGACTACTTGGCTAACTTAGCTATTAACGCTTCTGAGAAGAAGACATTCATATCATTTGAACAATTGCCTAATATGGGGAGAAAGATCATAAACATGGAAAAAGCACAAATACCAACTTTAAGAGTTTGCACCAAGAAGATCTTTCAACGCTATGCATAGGGATACTCACAGAGATGCTGCTAAATTAAATTGGAGAAGCATCGATAGATTAGCATCATCAAATACAAAGGGGAGAAGCATCAAAGCTAGCAGTCAGCGGGGAGCCACAAGCCCCTGGCGGGAAGGACTATGTGAAGCGACGGAAGGATCAATGGCAAGACATAGACATTATAGAGATATGCTTTAGGAGAGCTTAACCGTATTAGCTTGTTAATTTTATACATGGGCAGAATTTTTACTTGTGTATGATGATTTGAGAAATAAAATGGCTACCAGCCACAAAAATATGTTTAAATAAAAAATAAAAAATTGGGAGTAGTATTGAGCACCGATATGGGGGAGAGTTCATACAACTCACAACCCCCATAAACCATGTTGCCAACGTGGGTAGAAAGGATCATACGTTTTAGATGATTCCTTATTGTTTTTTAGCATATACTAGTGGATCCACTTAGTAGTAGGTTCTATACCTCGGAAAAGTATAGGACAGTTCTGGCAGCGTGGGAGAGATAATGTATCATCACATAGCTCATAATGATGGTTGTTAGTTAGAGAATCTCCCACAGAGTTATATTGTATTTTTATATACAAATTGAGTTATTATTGTATTCTTCAATACGATTGAGTTATTATCTACTATTTTAAAATTTTCCATATATTGCATCTTTTATTGTTGTTTTATCCTTGAGTATCTTGAGTTGAGTACCTTTGAGTTGAGTATCATATGTTGAGTTGAGTACCTTTGTGTTGAGTATCTCATTCTTGAGTTGAGTTTAGTTGAGTGAGTTGAGAAGAGGTAAGTATGTTTTAGTTTTATCAAGTTCAAGCCTATGTTTATGCTTTAGAATTCCCCTTACATGCTCGTACATTCCACGTACTGAGCCATTTGGCCTGCATCATTTCATGATACATATACATGTATTCAGGATCATTAACAAGCGCTTCGTTGAGGTCATGTGATATTCCAGTCAGGTTTGGTGAGCCTTCTTATATTCCAGAGCACTTTACCTTTACCTTACAGTTAGTAGTTTTAAGATGTCGCGGGTCTTGTCCCGATATCTTTTTGTAATAGTAGAGGCTTCATAGATAGACAGAGTTAAAGAGTTTTTTGTATTTACTTTCTTTTGAATATTGTTCGTACTTTCTTAAAGTTCCTTATTGGAATTATATGAATTTAATTCAATTTTAAGCTTATGTATGCTTGAGTTAGTCTTCCGCTTGTAGCCAGCTAGGATAAGGGTTCGCTTGGGGACCAGTAATGGTTCTTGAGTGCCAGCCATGTTCAGAGTGTAGGCTTGGGTCGTGACAGTAGTGGAGCTTTTGGTCCTGTGATTTTTTATTCTTCACATTAAAGGGTTTTTTACATAAATATGTGTCTTGTGCGATTGGTTTTTCTAGTCTTGTTGTTTTTGTTTGGTTGATACACTTGTTGTCTATTCTTCGTAGTGATTGATTTAGTTTGTATTCTCTTGGTTCAAATTGAAAGAGAAAGTTCAAACTTGGCTATTATTCCACTGCTATCTTGTCGGATATTCTCTATTAGTGCCTTGCATTTCCCAATAAAATGGTATCAAAGTATTGGACATTACTGATTATCCATTTTAATGATGGAAGCAATATGAACATGATGGTTTGTTTGAACGGAAATAACTATCATACTTGAAAATGTGAGATGAAAGATCTTCTATTTGTCAAAAAAATACATTTACCTGTGATTACTTCTAATAAACTTCAGTTCATGACAGATGAGGAATGAAAATTTGAGCAATTGCAGATTTGTGTCTATTTCAGACAATGGGTTGAAGATAATGTTAGAAATCACATTGTGAAATGAGATTCATGCCAAAAGTTCGTGGGACAAGCTCGGGACATTTTATGCTTCGAAGAATGAAAATAATAAGTTGTTTCTATTGAAACAATTGATGAACATTAGGTATAAAGAGGAACTCCTATTTTTTATCATATTAATAATTTTTAGGGTGTTCTTGACCAGCTTCCTAGAAATAGTGTAAAGTTTGATGAAGAGATATATGGACCTTGGCTTCTTAATACCCTGCCAGACTTTTGGAGAACGCTTCAAGTTTCTTTGAGTAATTCTGCTCCTAGTGATATTGTAACAATGGAATATGCTAAAAGTGGTGTCTTGAATAAAGAGATGAGAAGAATATCTCATGGCTCATCTTCTTCAACTACACACTCCGATGTGTTGATTATTGAAGATAGGGGAAGAAACAAGTTCAGAAATCAAAATGATAAAGATAAAAGTAAAAGCAAGTCAAAGTCAAAATATAAAAATACTACATGTAACTATTGCCACATGAATGGGCATATCATGAAATATTATTACAAGCACAAGAGACACATGAGACAATAAAGGAAAGAAGACAATATGAAAATTGTGTTGTTATTGTTGCTAATGATGATCTTGTTTCTTATGATGAAAATGTCGTTAATCTTGTTCATTATGAGTCTACCTGGTTTGTGGATTTTGGTGTTACTTATCATGTCACGCCAAAGAAAGAATTATTTGCTTCTTATACTTCTGGTAATTTTGGGATGCTGAAAAAGGGCAATAATTATGAGGTTGCAGTTCTTCGCATTGGGATAGTTTGTTTGGAAAGTAACAACAGTTCCAAACTAGTTCTCAATAATGTCAAGCATGGTGCAGTTTTTCACTTAAATTTTATTTTTGTGGGATACCTTGACGATGAGGGGGTTATGTTAATACCCTTGGTGCTGGTCAATGAAAGCTTACTAGAGGTTCGATGATTGTGGCTTGTGGTGACAAGTTATCTAACTTGTATGTATTTCAAGACATCATCTCTAGAAACTTAGAAAACTTGGTGGATAATTATACTTCATCACAGTTATGACATAGAAGGCCGAGTCATACGAGTGAGAAGGGGATTGATAATTTGGCTAAGAATTTTATTTTTTGGAGTAAAACAAGCAAAGTTGAAAAAATGTGTTCATTGGCTTTAGCCGGTAAAAAAAAAAATTCTTTTCAGAGTCATTCGTCTTCGAGGAAGTCTGATTTGTGTGGTCTTTCTAAGGTAATGTCACACCCCGCGCTATCCCCGAGATGCGGAAACGGGACCTAGGATCACAAGTGACCCCAAGCTAACCCTGCTGTCATGATATGAGCATAATAAGAGTAATAATAATTGATGTGGAAGCTAATCATAAAGTAGATCTGAAATGATGGGGAATACCCATATACTAAACTAAATATATATCAATTCTGAGAGTTTAATACAAAAGAAATATCAAACTCAAACTACTAAGATGAATCTAACTATGTCTGAAAATAACCTCTAACTGACTAAAAATGTTAGGACATGCCCCAACTAAGTCTAGCAAAACAGAAACTAAAAGACTGAAAACTGAAAGATAACATGACTATTGTCCTCGAAGAATGAGGACTAACCACTGATGCTACTCAACTGGAGATCGGAAACCAATCTAAGCGTGATCTGGATGCTGAGGACCTAAACCTACATCACGAGAAGATGTAGCACAGAGTATGCGTCAGTACTTAAAAGGTTCAGAGCATGCAGGATAGAGTAAAGTTGAAATAAACATATAACTAAACAAGCAATAAAGTAAGGATAAAATCTGAACATGATATATATATATATACTGAACTAACTGGATACAATGACCAAATTTATAACATGTTGAGACTGAATACTGACTGTACTGAAATGTGGTCAATGCAATGGAGTCTGACTGAACTGTGGGAGCTACTAATAACCAATAATAAAACCACATGAGCTAAATGGAGTCTGTTGTATACGTCCTATCGAGAGGACCCAATACACCCGGCCAAAGGTGTAGAGGCATGCTGGCGTGATCACTAAAATGATGCCCACAGAAGAGACTTACAACCTACGTGGCTCGTAGTTCTGGGACTATATGGGTTACTGACCCTAGTCCAACTCGGTATTATGCTACTCCCAATAGATTAAATGACTAATACATTCTGACTGATTTATGTAATATACTAGATAGCTCAAAACTGACATGCAAACTAAGAATGCACATTAATATATTGATAATGACATATTCAAGACTGAGGCATGTATATCTGAAATACTGAAATATCTGACCTAGCACGTGACATTCAAGAACTAAAGAAATACATAGCTAGGGTTCTGAAATTCATGCAAGAAACGAAGTAATAACAAGATAATCTGATTTGGAACATGTAAATAACTAATTCATGATAATCTGCTCAAGTTCTAGAAACCTTATGTCTAGTTAATAATAGGGAATTAAGAATCTGACTGAATTCTAGGGACCTAATGGGAGAAAGGAACCCACTAGTGAGATCCCACATACATGGTGACGAATTCCACGGAGAAATCTTTCGATTTCAGGGCTGGAATTGATGGGAACTTGTTGCATTCTTGAACTAGGGTTCTTGACTTCTTTTCTCCTTTCTCGCTCTAATTTGCTAAGTTTTGATGAAATATCTTACTTAGGTAAGTTCTAGTTATGTTTCTAGGCTAAAACTAACAAAAACCACGTAGTTTAGGGGTCCAACGAAATAGGAAAAAACCAAAAGACCCCTGACTTAACTTGCAGCACGGACCGTGAAAGGGACAACAGACCATGAAGTGGGTCGTGGTCTTTGGTCCAATGGCTACTGGTTTCTGAGGGTCTGCTTCACGGACTTTACCATGGACCATGTGAAGGACAACGGACCGTGAAGGTCCCCGTTGTCCTCACTTGGTCCGGTGGTCTGAGGGCCTATATTCACGGACCATCCCATAGCCCGTGTGAAGGACCATGGACCGTGAAGGTCCTCGTGGTCTTCACTTAGGTGTGGGGGTCTGAGGGACTGGCTAGAGGGTGCTACTGCCTAAATCTTCACAGATGCCACCACGGTCCATCATCAAGACCACGGCCCGTGAAGGGTCCCGTGGTCTGATGCCTGGGCCTTGTGGAGTCCAACTCCCCACCACGGGCAGGTCAACGGACCGTGGACCTTATCATGGAACGTGAAACCTACCGTGGCTCACTGCTTCAGGTAAGTTTTGAAATTTTTTTCTAGGTCTAATTTTCGAGGTGTTACAATATCTCCCCCTTGGGATCATTCGTCCTCAAATGAAGACTAAACTAGCTGAAAATGAGGGAAAGAGCAATAGCCCTACCACTAAACACTGAAGACTGATTTTTGACTGAACTGAGTTCCAAGAACATGCAAACACGCTTAAAATGCAAGTACAAACTGAAGGAACATGATACTAAGACTGAATTTGCGCATGAATGACTAAAAAACTGAAGAGGAACTAATACCTCAAGCTGGAGCAGAATCGGAAGGAAAGAGATGAGGATACTTGGACTTTATGGCTGCTTCTGCTCCCCAAGTAGCTCCCTCTACGGACTGACTCCTCCATAAAACCTTGACTGAAGCGACTTCTTTGTTTCTCAACCTTCTAACCTGACGATCAAGAATCTCAACTGGTACATCCCCATAAGCAAGACTATCCTTCACAATCACACCCTCTAATGGCACTATGGATGTTGGATTACCCACATACTTCTTCAATAGTGAAATGTGAAAGACTGGATGAACTGCTACTAATTCTGCTAGCAACTCTAACTCATAAGCCACTTTTCCAATCCCTTTCAGAATCTTGTATGGGTCTACATATGTAGGACTAAGCTTCCCTCTCTTCCCAAATCTCATCACCCCTTTCATAGGTGACACTCTCAAGAAAACCCAATCATCAACTTGGAACTCTGGTTCCCTTCACCTAACATCTGTATAAGACTTTTGATGACTCTGGGCTGTCTTAAGTCTATCTCTAACAATTTGCACTTTCTCCATAGCATCAAGAACTGAATATGGCCCTATCAAGGCTGCTTCACCTACTTCAAACTAACCAACTGGAGATCTACATCTACACTTATACAATGCCTCACAAGGGGCCATCTGAATGCTGGAATGGTAGCTATTATTGTAGGCGAACTCTATAAGAGAAAGATGATCATCCCAACTACCTTTGTAGTCGATCACACAAACTCTCAACATGTCCTCTAAGTTCTTAATGGTACGCTCTACCTGACCATCCGTTTGTTAATGAAATGTTGTGCTTAGATTAACCTGAGTACCAAGACCTTTCTGAAATTACTTCTAGAAATGAGAGGTAAACTGAGGACCTCTATCTGAGATGATAGACAAAGGAACACCATGCAACCTGACTATCTCATTGATGTAAAGCTTGGCGTAGTCCTCCGTCGAATTTGTAGTCTTGACCGCCAAAAAGTGACAAGACTTAGTAACTGTGTTAACTATCACCCAAATGGAGTCGTGTGGTCTGCGAGTACGAGGTAATCATGTAATGAAATCCATGTTTATCACTTCCCACTTCCAAGTAGGAATGTCGATCTTCTGAGTCATACCCCCTGGTTTCTGATGTTCTACCTTCACTTGCTGACAATTGGGGAAGTTAGCCACAAAATCTGCTATGTCCCTCTTCATGCCATTCCACCAAAATACTTCCCGCAGATCGCGGTACATCTTCGTGGCACCTGGATAAATGGAATACCTGAAATTATGGTCTTCTGCAAGAATATGCTGTCTCAACTCGCCCATATTAGGAACATATAGTCAACCCTGATAGCGAAACACACCATCTCCCTCTTGGGAGAATACCTCAACCCTCTGTTGATGGACTGCACCCTTTAGCTCAAGTAATATCGGATCACTGTCATGTTTTTCCTTAACCTCCGCTATCAATAACGATTCTGATCCATTCTATACTGTTACACCCCCATATGATATGCTCATAAGACGAACTCTTAAACGAGCAAGCCTGTGAACATCCTTCTCTAGTTCCTTTCTTTCTTCCTCTACATGTGCTATACTACCCATAGACAATCTGCTAAGGGCATCGGCTATTACATTGACCTTATCAGGATGGTAATGCACACTCATTTCATTGTAACATCCGACAATTTAAAATGAATATGAAGAAGCTTGAAATTGGAAGTAGTCATTTTTGGAAAAAAATTCAGAATCTGGAAATTCGGCCAAGTGTGGAAATCAGTGAGTTTTTGGCCAACTTTGAGCAGTCATAACT
>JAJOOR010018161.1:0-51282 GCA_036250505.1 Solanum acaule | reverse complement strand
TGACTCTTGTTCTATGATGTCATTTTGAAATGGTTTGCCCTTAGTCCCTATTTCCCGTTAATTAATGTTGAATGTACTTCCGCGACCGATGAAGTGTGATGACAAGTTTGAGAGGCTTGTTTGGGGTTCCTCATTCGCTATGTCACGTCTAGGCCCTAGGCTTGGGTCGTGACAACCAGTCATCATTCTGGCCGATTTGAATGTGGAACAAGTTGAGACTTTGGTTTCTGTGTTGAAGAGGTTGAAACGGGCTGTTGGGTGGAGTATTGCGAACATTATTGGGATTCCTCCTGGCATTTGTTCTCATAAAATCCAACTCATGCCGGATCACAAGCCTAGTATTGAGCATCAAAGGAGAGTAAATCAGCCTACGCAAGAGGTATTGAAGAAGGAAATCATCAAGTGGTTAGATGTTGGCGTTATTTATCTCATTACAGAAAGTACTTAGGTTTGTTATGTTCTGTGTGTGCCCAAGAAAGGTTGGATTACTGTGGTACCTAATGTGAGAAACAAGCTTGTTTCGATGCGGCCCCTGACTGATGGAGAATATGCATGTACTACCGAAAATTGAATCCTTGGACAGAAAATGACGACTTCCCTATGGCATTCATGGATCGGATGTTGGACCATCTTGTTGGTAAGGGTTGGTATTGCTTTTTTGTTGGTTATTCAGGCTACAATCAGATCTCCATAGCTCTGAAAGACCAAGAGAAGACCACATATACTTACCCTTATGGGACGTTCACCTTAAAACGGATTCCATTTGGGTTATGTAATGCTCCAGTGACCTGCCAGCATTACAAGATGTCGATCTTCTCTGATATGGTGGAGGACACGATTGAGGTATTTATGGATGATTTCTCTGTGGTAGGTGACTCATTTGATAGTTGCTTGGATCATTTGGCTGAGGTACTGAAACGGTGTAAAGAGTGCAATCTTGTGCTCAATTGGGAAAAGTGCCACTTCATGGTGAAAGAGGGGATCTTTCTGGGTCATCAGAATTCTGAGAAAGGTATTGAGGATGATATAGCGAAAGTCGAGGTAATAGAAAAGCTTCCACCACCTATCTATGTTAAAGGTGTTAGAAGTTTTCTTGGGCATGAAGGCTTTTATATGAGGTTTATCAAGGATTTCTCCAAAATTGCACACCCATTGTGCAAATTGCTCGTAAAGGAGTGTAAGTTTGATTTTGATGATGCTTGTCTGACAAAATTTAGAGAGTTAAAGGAAAAGCTAGTTTCCGCACTTATCATTATTTCACCAAATTGGGGGCAACCATTTGAAGTTATGTGTGATGCGAGTGGAGTGGTGCTTGGCGTGGTATTGGGATAGAGGCGTGAGAAGATTCTTCATCCTATTTACTATGCAAGCAATTCTCTAAATGTTACTCAAAAGAACTACACAGTGACTAAAAAGGAACTCCTTACTGTGGTTTTCGCATTCGAGAAATTTCAATCCTACTTGCTTGGTACTAAGGTCATAGTGCTTACTGACCATTTTGCATTGAGGTATTTAATGGCTAAGAAGGATGCCATACCGAGGTTGATTAGATAGGTATTGTTGCTGCAAGAGTTTGATTTTTAGGTGAAAGACAGAAAGGGGACAGAAAATCAAGTTGCCGATTATTTGTCCAGATTAGAGGAGGAAGCTATACTCAAGCTAGGAGATGAAGCTAAAATTAATGATGCGTTTCCAAATGAACAAGTATTGGCGGCTTCTCATGATCTGATTCCTTGGTTCACAGACTTTGCTAACTACTTGGCAAGTGATCTGGTTCCTTTAGATTTTTCTTTTCACCAAAGGAAAAAGTTCATGCATGATGTGAAAAAGTACTTTTGGGACAAGACTTATTTGTTCCATATTTGCGCTAATGGAATTATTCATCGTTGTGTGTCCGAGGTTGAGATGATGAGTATACTAGAGGCGTGTCATTCTTCGCCTGTTGGTGGGCATCAAAGTGGTATTCAGACTACGCATAAGATTTTGCAGTTTGGGTATTACTGGCCTATCATCCACCAAGATGCTAATGATTTCCCAAAGTCTTGTAATCATTGCCAAAGAGAAGGAGGAATTTCAAAGACGCAAGAGCTACCTATGAACCCAATTTTGGTGATCAAGTTGTTTGATGTATGGGGCATTGATTTTATCTGTCCATTTATGGTTTCACATGGGATGAAGTATATTCTTGTTGCGGTTGATTATGTCTTGAAATGGGTGGAAGCAATTGCACTTTCAAACAATAAAGGTGAAAGTGTCATCGCATTACTAAAAAAAAGAATATATTCTCCAGATTTGGTACACCTAGGGCGATTATCAGCGATGGAGGTTCCCACTTTTGTAATAAGTTGGTCAAAGCGTTGCTAGAGAAATATGTTATGCGTCACAATGTAGCCACTCCTTACCATCCGTAGTCTAGTGGGCAAGTTGAAGTGTCCAACAGAGAGATAAAGCAAATTCTTGCTAAAAGTGTGAATGCAAATAGAACCAATTGGTCAAGGAGGCTTGATGATGCTCTATGGGTATGCCCTCTTACCAACTTGTATATGGGAAGTCTTGCCATTTGCCGATAGAGCTAGAGCATAAGGTTATGTGGGCGCTAAAGAAGTTGAATTTGGATTGGGGCGCAACATCGATTCAAAGAGTGAATGACATGAATGAGCATGTTGAGTTTCACCTAAAAGCTTATGAAAGTTCAGCCATGTACAAGGAAAAGATGAAGAAGTATCATGATCAAAAGATTGAAAAGCATGAATTTGTTGTAGCTGATCTGGTGCTTCTATTCAATTCAAGGGTGCGTTTATTTCCTGGCAAGCTCAAGTCCAACTGGACCGGGCCATTCATAGTCACTCAAGTGTTCCCACATGTAGTGGTCGAGCTCGAGAACAAGGAGGGAAAAAGGTTCAAGGTGAACGGGCAAAGGATCAAGGTCCACATGAGGAAAGAAGATAATGTGCAACAAGTGGTTGAGGCCTACTACATTGATGAAGTCTGAGTAACCAAGGGGCCTGCTTCATGCCGCGACGTTAGACAAGCACTGCTTGGGAGACAACCCAACATGTACAATCTAGCCAATGATAGGTTTTTCTTTTAGATCTAGGAGTTTTCTTCATTAATTTGAATTTATGAAATCCTTTAGATAGGTGTTTTATTATTGTATTAGTGTGGCTAGATATAGCATAGTTTCCGTGTCTAAAATGTGTTCATAAAATGTAAAAAGAAAGGCTTAACGGTTGCTACATGTGCTGGGATGAACAACTGAATCTGCAAAAAATAGGTTGTGCAGAGGTCTATGGACCCCATCCACGGTCTTTGGGTCCATCCATGGACCCTGATGGTGTCCGTAGACCATAGGTAAGTCCTCAATTTTTTTAACTGTAAGAGTCACCTATGGTCCGTAGGTCTACCCATGGCTCGTAGATGGGGTTTCATGGGTCCAAACCTAGGGTTTGGCTGACTCGACCCAATTATTTTTTAAAATAAAATGCTTCATTTTTTATTAATCCACCACATTCAAAACTCTCTCCCAACCATTTCTAACCCTTTCCTCTCCCTAAATCACTCCATTAAACTCCCAAATCTCACATATCACTCCCCATTCACTACCCCAAATTCCCATATCACTCTTCCCTCTTCCCTCTTCCCAAATCCTCATCTCTATTTCCCCAGCAATTCCATTGTTCGAGTTCGGTGTCAAAGGCTTGTAAAAATGTCTAAAGAGTTCATTGCTATCACACACTCACCCATTTCACTTAATTAAAAGGTAATACGACTTCACACTACCTCTGAATATTCATTGTTCATTGTTAAATACATGAAGTCATGAAATGGATCTTGACCTTGGGTTGTTTATATGAAATTGCATGATAAATTAGTGTTAGAAACACCCCCTAGGACGATGGAATGTGACTGTGATGTTCATTTTAACTAAATTATCGCAAAGTAAGAGGTTTAAATGGATGTTTCGACTTAGGGTTCCTAGTTTGGTATGCTAAAAAGGTTAAATAATTAATAATCGGAACCCTAAGGATGACAAACTATCGTAAATTGTGTTGAAATGCATGATTAGACTTTGGTTGTTTGTTTGAATTGTTGAAATATGGAGTATAAACTGAGGCATGTCTGAAACCTGGCACATGCTTGACCCACGGGACCCCGTCCACGGACCGTAGGTCAGGTCCGTGGGTCTGTTGCACATGAAAATCCACCAAGTGTGAAATCACAGATATGGACTACGGTCCGTCGTTCCATCGACGACCATTCTGCACATCAGTGGTTCCCATCAAAGAACTGACTTTTTGGGACCTCTGGCCCACGGAGAGGACCAATGGACCGTAAGTGGTCACTTCAGCTACGGCCTAGATTTTTTTTTTCAGTTTTTGTTTAGATTCGTTGTTTGTTCTAAAAAAATTTCAAGTGTGTAATTGGTTTATTTTGGTACTAATTAAGTCTACACAGGTACCACGGATCCCAAGAAAGCTCTCGTCTATGCTGCAAAGGGCAAGTCCAAATCAGTGTCACCAACCCTTTGGCTAAATGATCAAGCTACTAATACGGAGACTGACCCCTACCACACCACACACCACATGAAATCAAGTCCAGCAAATGAATCCTGACGTAGTCTCTGCCACCCAGTCTGATGACAAAGATACACTTATCGGTTCACTGGTTATCGCTGAGTCCACTTCTACTTTCGGCTCAGGCTCTGCATCCTACTCCAGTTCTAATGGCGCCAATGCCTCATCCTCTGAGGCTAATAGTGCAGATGACATTCCAATGCCACCGAGCACCAATCCTATACCAATTCCTGGGGAGAGCAACAGATGGTGCGTGAGTGGCCAGTGGTAGATATACAGAGATACGTGCATGCTCACAGAGAAGGAAAATATGACTTGATTGATTACCGACGAGCGTCGGGTACTCACAGGTAGCCTTCATACTATGCCTGACATCCATGCTCTCGTCCAGCGGCACATGTGCGAGTGGATGTCCCATTGCCCAAGGTATTTCAGCGAGTATATCGTCAGGGAGTTCTATGTTTCATATGCAGCCACCCTCCAAGATTCCATTCGCAGGTGGGCCAAGCCCGCCGCCTAGCCTCCTTTCACATTTATACTAGTGCATGAGTTTGCTGTTGCAGCTATGCAGGGATACTGGAGTACTGATTTGGCATTGTGACAAGCTGGTGCAGGTGACCATGACTCTGGACATCATCCTGATTAGGGATGAGGCCAACGTAGTTGCACCGCCCAGAGAGCCGCTTATTGAGGTTCCACCATTGGGAGCAGACTTGGGTTATGATGTGGAGAACATGCAGGGTGAGGAGCCTGTCCCTCCAGCCACTACTAAGGATGCCCCGACTACACATTCTTCGGCTGCCAGTCAGGCTCCTAGCGCCTCCAGAGCCTCTCACTCTTGAGGATTTGCTACCGTGCCTTTAGCCCGTGTTCAGAAGCTGGAGGCCTAGATGGTTACACTACTTTAACATTTGTGGCCTTGGATGTAGTGTGCGATCGGGGAGTCCGCGACTACGGTTGAGCAGCGGATGGAACATATGATAGACCGTAAGATTCAGGCCGTACACCAGCACCTTGATGCATTCAAGATGTGTGTCTTAGAGAGACAAGCCCCCATAACTGATGTTTCTGCCTTCCAAATGGAGTTAGCTAGTCTGTGGGCTGATCTTGATGCCCTCCTCGCTCCACATGAAACTGAGCCTGAGTCGGCCCCCATAACACCAGTTGATGATACGGTGTTAGATGTACTATTCAAAGATGAGATGCCACCAACTACTTCTTTCTGTCATGCTAGAAAGCACCCCCGCTCTAGTAGGACTTCTGATGGCACTGAGGTTGGAAGAGCTTGCAAGAGGGAGCCCTAGGAGCTTGAGGTATCACAGAGGGCCTCTATAGTTGATGAGGAGATGCACCAGCAGGAGGCTGGGGAGGTAGGTGTTGGTGCCTCTAGTAGTGTGAGCGCCACTGATGACACGGTGACAGTTGATGTTAGCACTACTGAGGGTGCTAATATTGTTGATGCAGGCACTACTGAGGGGTGAACTGATTGTTGATCCAGCTGGCTCCGGGAAATCGGACCCACCCGCTTGTCGATAGGTCTTCGGCGCAATGTGCTACATGTTTGCTTCACCCTATCCTTTATGTTTTTACTTTTTGTTCATTGGGGATAATGTCACACTATTTTGTTGGGGGTGGGGTAAATCGATTTTGAGTGATAGGGTGAAGTCTGAGTAACCCAAGTCAAAATCTTCTCTTGGGGTTTTGTTGTTTGTTGTCTTTTTCCCAAAGAGACTATTTTTAATTTATCTTGAACTGGCATGTGTTAGGATTGTATATGTAGAAGCATGAGAAATAATAAAGCATGATGGCATAAATATGAAAAAAAAATGATACCGGTCCAAAAGTTGTGATATGTGCTAAAATAGGTAGGCTAAAATGAGTTGAATGTGTTGGCTCTGAGTAAGACATGATAAAGAACCAATTTGATCTCATGACTTAAGCTAAAACTTGAACTAGGTCACCTGATAATGAAACAATGTGCTAAGAGTGTGTGAGGAAAATTGATTGTTGAGATAGTTTGGGCCAGTCTAGAACTTGCCCTATTGGTTCTGCTAAGGTTATCTAGGCTAGAAGTTGGGAATTGATCATAGGCCCTTGTTTAAATTAGTCCATAAAAGCCTAATAGAATCCAACCAAATGAAATCAATGTTCCCTTGGATCCAAATATTTGAGCCTAAAATTGACCATTTCTCTTGATTTACCTAACTCACCTTCCCTAAAATAAGTGTTTTGGCCCAGGTCTCTCCTTGGACATGTGCACCTTGACTTAGGCCAAAATCCTAAGTTGAGGGTGGCTAATGCAAAAAGTGACTTCAATCATGGCCCTGGTCCAACATCAGATATTCTGCACCTCAACTAATGGAAAATCCATAAGATGAGGGTGGCTATGGAAGAGGAAACCGAAAGAAAAACTGGGTATCAAAAGAGTTTTATGTTGAAAAGGGAAAAAGAGAAGATAGAGGAGAATGTGACTTTGTGCCAAAGAAGCAAAAAGATGATAAATAAAAGTGTTGAAAAATAAAGAAAAATAAAGTGAAAGAAAAAGATGAAAGTGAAAAATAATTGCTACAAAGTCAAAAGTCACATCCATGGTGAAATGAGTCAAGGGAAAGAAGGTAAAAATGAAGGATGTCAAAAATAGGTCAGAAAGAGGTAAAAAGCCAATGTAATGTCAAGGAGGGCAGATAGTCACTAAAAAGTACCCAAATGTAGCACACCTGACCCTTAACCTATGTTACAAGCTAAGAAAGTCCAATAGTGATCATTGCAACTAGTTTCGTGAGTCAAAGTAGTGAAAATAAGGACAAGCCTATGGCATTGAGCACTAATTGTACTTGAAGTTACTTCTGAGCGTGAGTGTTGAATGAATCCTTGTACTCAACATCATATTCATTGTGTGAAAAAGGAATTTCATTTCATGTAAGGGAGCTAGTTACATTGTTGGAGAGTTGGTACCTTAGTGATAGTGAAAAAGTGTACGTTATGTGTCAATTGGTCGATCCTTGGGAAAAAGAATTACCAAGTTTAGATCTACAGAAGGGAGTGACAGACCGCAGGTCGACCAACGGGCCATCCTGCACAACCGTTGATTGATTCACAGATTTTGAATTCTAGTACCTGAGGAAAAGTTCTAAGTGTGGAGCCACAAAAGGGGACCCACAGACCGTAGGTCGTACTACGCTCCATCCTGCAAGTCCATCGTTTGTGTCTGGAAGATTAAAGGTTCCAGCTTCTGAGAAAATGTCTACTTCTTGTGCCACGGAAGGGACCTACGGACCGTAGTTCAGTCCACGGTTCGTAGGTCAGTCTCGTCGATCGAAGCCGCGTCCAACAGTTTATTTTTCCTTATTTCGTTTCCTTTTTGTTTAGGACAAGTTTTTATATAAATAGGGTATGTAAACCTCATTTTTGTGGGTTTGACATTATTTTATACTTTTAGTTCTTGGTATCTTCTAGGGAATTAACTTGCAAACTCAAGAAATTTGATTTCCTAATTTCTGTTTATAAAGATTCTTGCTTTGAATTTCAATTGGAGATTATAGGTTTGTTGCACTCAATACGTAAGTTCATGAATTCTTCTTCAACAAATATGAATTGTGTTCTTTGAAGCATACAGATAAATCCACAACTATGATTGTGGGAACCATGAGCAATTAATAATGTATGAATAATATTTAATTAATTCTTGACTAGTGTTGATGCATGTATTGGTAATTCTTTCACTTAAAAGTTTTTTTAACGAGTACACCCATTAAAACTCGCCTTGTTGCTACTTGTCGGACCAAGGAGGTAGTTAATAAGAAAAGAATTATCAACAAAGATTTATTGTTATACTATCTTATAGTCTAATGTCATTTCTTTGCGACGGTGAAAACTAATCCATACATTGATATGATGGCTAATTTGAGGTAAAGGTAAGGGTTAGTAAATTATACACAAGTAGTCAGACCAAGGTGCGGGTTCAAATTCCCTCTTTGGCAGACCAAGCACTTAGGGATACATAACTTACCACTTTTCATGTGATACAAAAGGAGGGGATTACTATTACTAGGATTACCGGGTTAATAGCTTATGGGGAACACATACACCCTAGTTTCTCTCTATCATTGATAACAACAAAAGTTCGAATCTTGCTCACTTGTTACTTAACAATCAATCAATTATTTGTTTCACAACCCCCCCACCCCCCCTTTACTTACTTGTTTTGGAAATACGTTGACTAAACAAATATAATCATAAGTAAAAGTTAAGTCTAAACCATATTCCTCGTGGGATCAACCCCAACCTACAATTTGGGTTCTTTACTTGATAACAATCGCTTATACTTTTTAGGGAGGTGTAATTTGAGCGTATCAAACCCATACGACCCACGCCCTCGGGGTACTAAGACTTCCCTCGATTTTGTCAAAGTTGGCCATTTAACGACTTTTGCCCTTAAGAATCATGTCAAATGCTCCATCATTGGGTAATTTAGGTCAGTTAGTACAATTTGGGGTTATTAAGACTTCACCCCACTAGACCAAACACAAATAAACCGCAACCCAACAATTTAGAACCAATTTTAGTAAACAAAACATGGGAATCGATCACTTTAAAGCATTTACGCACAAGTTTACATAAATTACGGGGAATCCACACATTAAATATGATTATACTACTTGCCCAACATCATATAACACTAGATTTACCTATTACATTCGATTTCAACCACAAACTTAAAGTACGAGGTTCGGAAAACCAACCTTTATGCCAAAATTTGAATTTGAAAAGTTAGGCGGCAAAGTTCCCGAAATCCCAGCACAAAATCAAACAAAAATACGGGTAAAAGTAATAAAATATGGAAGATCAAAAGTTGGGTGAGAGAGTATGAGACTTGAAACTGAGAAAAGCTGAAGGATTTTCTAAATTTTAAAACCTTTGACCTTTAAAACCTTTCAGGTCGCGGCACCTTCGGCGGAGTAAGTCATTCTCACCAAGTAGTATTTTACCTCGCCGAGCCTTACAGGACCCCCATAAATTTTAGGGGTTCAAACGGCGGACAAAATCGGGCTCGCCGACCTATTCGGTGAGTCGTTGATTAAGCATTTCCCCTGCTGAGTTTTACAGAGTTCCCCTTAAACCTTGGTGGTTCCAATGGCGGTCCAAGTCGGGCTCGTTGACCTATTCGACGTGCCACCGAAGGGATTTTGGGCTTGCCAAATTCTCCAATTTCCAATAGTCTTCACTTTTCTACCTGCACAATCGACACCCGTTATTCAAAATTTAAAACTAATGCATTAAAAATTTGGGTTGCCTCCCAAGAAGTGCCTGGTGGCACGACGAAAGTATCCATTTACGGATCAGTATTCGGGTTTGCCAAGGTGTCACTTGGTAGGCCCACTTTTGGCCTTAGATTCAAATGAGAAGAATTTTGACCCATTTGGGTCTCCAACTGCTTGATTGACACGGAATGAGAGGTGGCCATCTAATTAAGTGTAGAGACATCCTCATGCATATCTTTCAACACCTTGGCTGATCCTTCAACTTTCTTGAGAATGCGTGAGAGCATATCTTCCATATGGGCACTTATAGATTCCTTGTGCTTTTGACTTTCATGAGGTGGGACGTACGTGTCCTTATCACCCTCTCTTTCCTTCCAAGTAGCGTTATGATCACTCTATTCTCTGTGACGGTCTCTCCATCCCTCATCTCTATTCCAACCCAGGTTTCCCTCCGGCCTTGGATAATTTTTCTGATATCCACCTTCTTGTTTAGCTAGGAAGTTCACTTCCTCATTGTAAAGCGCTTCAAATTTAGCATGCTCCAGATTCACTCCACTAACACCAACAACATTAACACTCTTCATACAACTACCCATCACATTTTTCGCCAATAGATCCAGCTGGGTCATCATATTGGCCATGTTTTGGTCTCTCTTGATCTTTTTCGATCTACTCTTTTGTCATTCTAAAAGTTAGAGGAGAGACTTGGTCTTCACGAGTGTACCATGCATTATTTATCTTGGTCATACCGTCAAGAAGATCATATGCTACTTCATAGGGTATTTGCACTATACCAACAAGAATGAGTGGATCAACAACTGCTTTGTTAACCGAATCAAGGCTCCTATAGAAATACTGCTACAATATGTGATTCTGCATCCCGTGGGTTGGACATTGAAGTACCAATTTCTTAAACCCTAACCACGTCTCATGGATAGGTTCACTTTCCAAGTGCATGAAACCTTGGATATTATCCCTAAGGGTCATCATCCTTGATGGGGGAAATAATCTCACATAAAATGCAGTAGTAAGCTCATCCCAAGAGGTGATGGAATATCTTGGAAACTCAGCCAACCATTTACCAGAGTCACCCATCAAAGAGAATGGGAACAACCTGAGATGGATTGATTCTTGTCATACTCTCTTGAATGAAAATGGACCAAAAACGTCCACGAAGTTCTGAATATGTTCATGTGGGTCTCTGTGAACCAATCCTCCATATAATCCCTTCATTTGGAAGAGGTGTAGCATTGTGCTAGTAATATGGAAGACGACATTCCCTTCAATTAGAGGAAAATGTATTGCTCCTACACCACCCAAAGGAATTGGGTCATTTCCATCATTGAGCTTCCCAATATCGTCTTAGTGGCCCACTTGGCTACCATTGCTCCCGTTTACTCTCATCTCTTTCTCTGTTCAACACAAGCAACACAAAAACCAAAACTAAAGTAAGAAGATTCAACTATAACCTAAAAGATCACAATTCAACTTCACTAAAAGAATTCTAAACAACACCACTCCCCGGCAGCAACGCCATCTTTTATCGTTACAAACACACCTAATCAAATTCTAGGTAAAAACGATCGTTAAACAGTATAAAACGCAACAATTGAGTTGGGGTCAAATCCCATAGGGAGTGGTATGTGTTCAAATTCAATTAAGAAGTACACTAGTTATAGGAATAGAAATTATCGAAAAAGACATAAAACAAGTTGAGAGTGATGAAACGAATGTCAAATGGGGGGGGGGGTTGTTTGGAATTATCACCTACAATGCAGTCACACACAGTTTCAATAACAATACGGAGAAGAATTCTCGAGATGATATGGATTATAGGCAAATTTCATTGTATGGGTAATTGAAACTACAAGTAAAAAACTAAATATCAGTGGGTAGGCTTAGACTATAGGGGAGATAACTTTCTCTCAAAAAACTATCCCGAATCAGGTGATTTCTTTCAAACATAACCAAGCACACCAATGAATAACAACCCACACCTTAATTCATCCACTTTCTCAAGCTAGATGGGTTGGATTGGGTTTAGGATTAACTCACTCGAGCTGAACCTAGATCAATCCAACACCTACAAACCATTAATCAAAACCCGGCCTGGTATCCTGCACCTCACGTTTATGATATCTACATTCAACGGTCTCGTCGCTTCGGTGAATCACTTGAGCCCCTCTGAATCAAAGATTTACTCACTGCCAACAAAAACATACTATATTTACTAGTTTAAATCGATTCACTAAGCTAGTTAAAAGCCTTATTACGCAATTCCACCAGTGTGTAATACATTGAATGAAGTTCAGAGTCAGGGCGAGAGAAAGTCAATATGATATTTGTTTCAAAATAGAAAGAGAAAGGCTGGAACGAAGTAGCGGAATTTTTATTGAAACTATTCATAAAAAAAGCCGAAACTTTCCTCTTCCACCGCTTGTCCCTCCTCACGCAGGATGAACATCTGAACTTCAAAACTTGAGAAGTAAGGGAATATCGATGGCCTTTGTTGAACAGAGAGCGAACGGACGGCGCCTTGGTTCTGAAACCTCTCTCTCGAGCAAGCTAAGAACACAAAATTAAAATTGCATTTGCAACTACAATTCATAAATTAAACCACACCTAATGATTAAACCAACTTTAATATAATATTTAAACTAGTAATTAAAAATAACCATAAAATAGTTCAACCCATAATCACATGATCACACTCCAAGAATTGGAGTTTTAGCCAAACATCATAAAAAGGTAAAAACGGTTACCGAATCAATTAGCTATCAACTAGGCAAGAGTATTTGAGCATTTACAATGCTTCAAAATGTAAAAAAGTTAGTAACCCACTTGCAAATCTCTGAATTGAGTGTCAAAAAGCCTTCAAGTCTACTAAAAAATCTCCAAACTCAGAAGAAAACTCTAGACTAAAAAAAGAACTCCCTAATTAACAGTTCAAAATCCAATTTATAGTCGCCAAAAACAAGCCACGAAGGGCCAGTAGGCGAGGTAAGTTTGGATCACGAAGTAGTTCGGCGAACCACCCCTTGCTTTCTCTATCGCCTTTTTGCATTGTCTCTAAGAATCCTCAAGTCCTGTAACTTGGGGCAATCAATCTTGTAGTCGTGGAACTAATCGATGACTCCCCGACTGCCCCTTTCCTTTCACCGACTTGGTTTCTTCCCTCAGGGCTGGCACAGTGGAACTTTAGGAGGACTGAATAGCCACTCCGCAATTCGCCAAGTGCTCTTGGCGATCATCATGCTCGCCTTTCTCCACTTCTTCAGTTTGTTTAGTTCCTTTTTACCTATTAGTATCCTTGCCTTACTCCTCAATTCACATAACTGAAAATAAAAGCTTAAACATCAGTTTATAGCATAAATTAAGCCTTTAAGGGCACTAAAATTATCAATACAAATCCCTAAATGAGTCCAAATCTTAGACTCATCAACGACCAAATACATAACATGTTGAAACTGAATACTGAGATATAAATGGTAACCTGGTCAATGGACTAGAGTATGACTGTGGGAGCTACTAATAACCGACATAAAACCACGTGAGCTAAACATGGACTTCGATGTATCACCCCATCGAGAGGACCCAATATACCTTTTCTAGGGTATAAAGAAATGAATGACGTGATCACTAAATTTGACGCCGTTAGAGGGGAGTTAATCTATGGGGGCACGTAGTTCTAGGACTATGAGGGTAATTGGCCTTAATCCACTCGGTATTAAGCCAACTCCCAATTAGAATGTTTAAAGTACAATATAACCGCAATAAACTGGATAGCTCAAAATTCTGATGTAGTAACTAAAAATGCAACATTAAGTACTAATAATGAAAAATTATTAAACGGATGCATGCATATCTGTATAAACTAACCTAGCAAGTGTAATTCATGAACTAAATGAATTTACACAACTAGGGTTCTAAATTTCATGCAAAAATTAAGCAACATAATTACAAAAACGTAATATTATGATTTGGAATAGTTTATCAGCTAAATCATAGTAATAATCTAGAGTTCTAGAAACCCTAAGTCTATTGAATAGAACCAAGAATCTAACAGAATCCTAGTGACCCAATTAGTGGAAGGAACCCACTAGTGAAATCCCATATAACTCGTGATCAATTTCACGGAGAAAACTTTCGATTGCGGGGCTGGAATTGGAGAAAACCTTGTTGTGTTCTTGGAGAGGGTTGGTCAACTTTTCTTCTCCTTTTTAGTTCAAATTGGATGATTTTTTTAGAATGACTTGACTAGGGTAAGTTCTAATTAAGTTACTAGGCTAAAACTAGCCAAGACGATGTAGGTTAGGGGTTAAACGATGTAATTTAGGTGTCCAATACAAAGGGAAAAGACCAAAATGTCCCTGACTTAAAAGTTGTCGAAGCCACCAACGGCCCCTAACTGAAGGACCGTGGACTGACCGACGGTCTATCCTGGCAGGGGGTTATTGGCTTCAGAAGCTGGAAGCTGCAGGCCACAATCCACAAACCTAGACCACGGCCCAAGGTCTGACCTACGATCCTTGGGTTTGGCTGTGGGTTGTTCCTTAGCTGGATTTTTCCGAAGTTCTAAGATGGGGTAGCAGGTGGCTAACCACGGACCCCACCTACGGTCCGTAGGTGGAACCTACAACTTCTGGAATTCTGCATTTCTAGTCTATCTATAATATGGGGTGTTACAATCCTGGTTAACATTTCCTTAGTTTTGTTTCCTTCTAGACAAGCCGGTTCTTTGGGTTGTAGATGATCATGAAGGGACATACCTATACTTGCCATCCATCCTATCTCTCCAATATTTCCATTCTTTATCTCACTCCTTGTTCCAACCATAATACCCATCTAGTTGTTAATAACTTGGGTGAGAACCCCCCATTTGGTTTCCCAAGTATTGATCTTCTTCATTGTGTAATGCCTTAAACTTGACATCATTTGGGCACTTCCCAATGGTTGTTACAATCGTATTTACCAATTTAATTCCTCTTCTTATGACATGTTTAGATGAAAAATCATGTTGGGTCATCATTTTGCCCATGTTTTTATCTCATTTATTTTTCTTTTATATTTGTTATATTCTCAGTTGTAGAGTAGACACTTGGTCTTTTCCATTATGTCATCCTCGATTAACCTTTTTGATGTCATCTAACAATAACATTGCTATTTTATACAATTGTTGCATAAATACCCCTTCAACCAAGTGATCAGTCACACCTATATTGACTAAATCATGGTTGCAATAGAAGTATTGCAGTGGCAAATTGTCCGGCACAGCATGTGTTGTACATTGCAAGAGTAATTTTTTGAATTGTAAGTCGAATCACACATAGAATGATACAAGGCAAGGAATTCTATCAAAAAATTGGAATATAAATTCATTCATTTGTTGCCATAAAACTAGTCGGTGGTTGATTCCACAAAATTTAATTAAAAAAATTTCTTATTAAAAGTCACAATAAAGCTAAAATTTAAGAAATTCAAATAGGTAACAAGTAATCTAGGGGTTTGGGGATTGGAAATTGATATGACATCGGGGTAATTGTGTTGCTCTATAGTGATGAAAATTTATTGATAGGATAGGTTATCGTCAATCACACTAATTTTCTTTTGATCTAATAGCATCATTTCATAGAATCTCCTTTCAGTCTCTTCTATGTGCTATATTAAGCAACCCAATACCTTACACTATTCTCTCTTTTGATTCAACAATAGCCCAAATAGATTTGACCCATAACCTCTACTTTAAAACAAGTTACGTACGCCAAACCTAAATTTGAAGAATAAAACTAATTACCCTCTCCAATCAATCTCTTTCGAGCATCAATCGGAGATCGGAAATAGAAAGTTTCCAACCTAACCCATAATTTAACTCACTGCTAATTAGACCAAATCCATGTATGAAAAACTGAAAAATAGAGCATAACACAATTCACTCTACATTAAATCAACACCCAACCGCAGAATTGCACTCCTAGATTTTGGGATTTTAGCCAGCCATTAAAATGAGTAAACAAATTATATCTTTTACGAATGCATCCATACGTTACATGGAACTACGCAATTACAAGGAAACCCACTATGAATTCAACTTAAATTTATCAATTTTAAGAAAAAAGTTGAAACCCCCTACCCCAAAACTAAAAGCGTTATTCATAAAGTAAATGGTTTCTATGTCTAAGAAAAGATTAAGATTCTCTACTATTTTTCAGGATGCAAAATTTCTGAACTTTTAATGTATCTCTTCTTTGGACTATTTATAATATCCCTAAAATTTTGCCCATAACTCGATGTGTGATCCATGGAAACGTTAGTTGGGATCACCGATCATATTAGGTGAATTGCCAATTGCTCTCAAGATCCCCTTTCTCTTGCTTCATGTGTTTGAACCTTAATCGGCGAGCTTGTTCGAGTTTTCCATTCCCATTTGGTGCATCACAGAGTGATATACCGTGAGTTTATGGTATCTTTTATGCATTTCACTTAGAAGTTGTGTGTGTCTAGGGCTATACTGTGTTAGAAATAATGTATTTTGTACCATGATTGAAGGAAATAAGCTTGGAACGCAGTTGATGGAGATGACAACTGAAATTATGCAGAAGGAGCCACCCACGGAGTGACCCACGAACCGTATGTCCTGTGACGGGCCGTTGTTGGGCAGGCGTGGATGGACCATCAGGGAATTTTGTCCAAGTATGGAACTACGAAGCAAATAACGGACAGTAGGTCACCCACGGGCCGTCCTGCACATCCGTCGATGGGTTCAGAGAGTTGAAGTTCCAATATTTGATGAAAAAATCCCAAGTGTGGAGCCACAAAGGAGGACCCACGGTTCGTCATACATGTTCGTCGTTGATGATCTGAGAGTGAAGGTTCCAGTAGATGCTGTAAAGTGTCTAAGTGTTGAACCACGGTGGTAGGTCAACCCACGGTCCGTAGGTCATGTCATCTACAAAAACCGTGTCCACACAGGTTATTTCCTTATTTCGTTTCCTTTCTATTTGGGACTTATTTTCTATAAATAGGGGATGTAAACCTCATTTTTTGGTGTTAGACATTATTATTTACTTTTAGTTCTTTGTATTGTATGGAATTAACATGCAACTTTAGAAATTTGATTTTTGGATTTTGTTTTATAAAATTTTCCCTTTGAAATTCAATTGGAGATTTCGGGTTTCTTCTATTCTAATCGTAAGTTCATGAATTATTTTTATCAAAACATGAATTGTGTTCTTTCAAGCATGAGGAACTAAATCCACAACTAGGGTTGTAGGAACCATGAGCAATTAATAACGTATGAATAATAATTAAGTAATTTTTTGAATAGTGTTACACATGTATTAGTAATTCTTTGGCTTAAAAATCTTTTAACTAGTGCACGCGTTAGAACTCGCCTCGTGGCTACTTGCCGGGCCAAGGAAGTAGTTAATGAGAAAATCATTATCAACAAAGATTTAGTGGATGCTATCTAATAGTCTAATGCTATTTGGTCTGAGGTTGAAAACTAAGTGATACATTGATGTGATGTCTAATCTGAGATAGAGGTAAGGGTTAGTAAAGTATACACTTGTCGCCGAACAAAAGTGTGTAGTGAAAATCACTACTTGCAGGGAAAATCACTTAGGGATACCTAACTTACCAACTTTGCATGTAAAACATTAGGAAAGGATTACTATTATTAGGATTACCGTGTTAAGAGTTTCTGGGAAACACATACACCCTAGTTTCTCTCTCATATTGATAACTTAAAGTTTGAATCTTGCTCACTTGTTACTTAAACAACACTCACTTATTTGTTTCCAAACCTCCCCCCCCCCCCTTTTTATTTACTTGTCTCGAAAAGAAGTTGACTAAATGAATATAATAGTGAGTTTAGTTTAAGTCTGAACAGTATTCCTCGTGGGATCGACCCCAAACTACAAGTTGGGTTCTTTATTTGACAACGACTGGTTATACTTCTTTTATAAAGGTTTAATTTGAGCATATCAGTGACTACCATCTTTGCTCATCTTCAATTTTTCTTCATGTATTGTTTCTTTCGGCGATGGTCATCATTTTCTCCTTTCTTATTTGGCGAGTCGAGATTCTTCTTTTTATTCATTGTCCTTTCCCAATTAATTCAAGTGTTATGCACTGTCTATTTGGGCAAGGTCATACCCATTGGGCGATCCGCCCTTATTTCTATTTGATTAACAATATGGAGTTTACACTGTTTTTTATATTTTTGGTCATCCTTTCAAACATTCATTCTTGCATTGTTCTTTAGCCTTCATAGCTGCAAATAATCAAAACATCATTAGAATAGGACATAATTAGGCATTTAGGATACTATTTATTGAGCTAAATAGGCCTCAAATAAGTGTTGATCTATCACTCATCACATAACATGAGTTTTAGGCTAGAAATATTGACTTTATTCTTGTAAGACTAATATGTCTCTATTTTTACTAGATTTAGGCTCTAAGGGGGCCTTTCACAAACTTTATTTTTGAAAAATGGTTTTTTGAAAGATATACTAGTTTCATGAGATCTTCAGGTTTTTTATGGTTTTGAAAAGATATAATACTTTTACATATGTGTTGCACTGACTTAATAAGAGTCTTACATTTTTTTTTATAGTTTTAAATTAGTCCATGGTACATTTTGGATTGCTAGGGGATCCTTTAAAGTTTTGTTTTCTATTATGTATCTGAGGGATCATTTCAGATTGCCAAGGGGATCATTTTCGGTCTTACTTTATTTCATCTGTAGTTAAGCTCCGACAGGGTCAAAAAAATGTCTAATGGAGTATATGGGCAGCCATGAAGGAGATTTCGAGACTTTTTACATTTTTTCATTAGCCAAATATTCGTTGAACCATCACATAATGCCTGACATTTTGTGAAATCAATACATGAAGCGTGATTTTTTTACGATTATTATGTTCCTATTTATTTGTGAGTTCAATTTTCTAGTATAGTTTTCTATTTTATTGTTATTACTATCATTCTTCTTATATTATATAATGTCTACTCATCTTGGCCGTCCCTGATGCCTACTTAGTACCTCCTATTTGGTACTCATACTACACTTCTACATCTTTTTCTAACGCAATGCCCTGTACAAGACATCCTTGTTGATCTTCTCTCATTCAAGGCCCTATTGTTCTTCTTTGTAGTGAGCTATTGGCATCTAGAAACTTGCTTCTTTTCCTTTTGTATTTTTCTTTCTATATTCTGTATTTCGTTAGAAAATTATATTTTGTATAGTCTTATCCTCGTAGTTTAGGTGCTTTTGTACCTGTAAAACCAGGTTTACGGTATAGTGTTTGTGTATATTCATCTTTCTCAGTCTATTTTGGGCCCATCTTTTATTTTTATATTTGTTGTATTTGTCTATGCTAAGGCCCCTTCCTTATCTAATTATTCCTTCCACTTCAGTTATTTCTAGTTTCATGTAGCATATGTTATCTTGGGTTTGTCTTGCCTACTAGAGTTTATGGTAGCCGCTCTCATGATCGATTTTTGAGTCTTTAAAATGAAACTCGATTATCACTCAACTTGATTTATAATTTATTAGAAAAAATAAAATATTAATGATAGAACATGCTAATTTGCAAAAGAAACAAACCACGAATTAAAAACTCCACATAATTCTGAAAAGTCACACACATGAACATTTGATTCCTCCTCTTTATCTAGGATAAAATTAGTTTCTTACAAATGGACAATGGAGTCTTCCATTCAATCAAATATAACTTTTCCATCTTTGATCAAATAAAGTATGTGCTTCTCATCTGTCTTGATTCCAGTAGACTTCCTTGTCATAACATTTATATCATATTATTTACTCCATTGATTTTTCATTGCGATAACTTCTTCCGTGAAGTCTATAACTTTTTACAAGGTGGCTTCTGAGAGGTTCAAATTGTATTCCTAAAGTTGTAGTCTTTTGGTTGATCTATTAGGGGTCTAGTTAGATATCTTTGGACCTTTTGTTGTCATCAAAACTATGTGGTTCTGTCAAAGTTCTAATTCGAGTCTTATTCAAAGACTAAAAAGTATATATGTATAATTTATATATATAGGAAAAAAATTAGTATTATGAAATAAGGATAAATTTAATAAATTGATTATTTTGTTTATTTAAAGAAATAATGTAATTGATACTATATAATGGTAAGATTTCTTACCTATTTCAAATAAGGAAGAATTTATTATATAATGATTTAGTTTATTTCATAGTTCTACATATAAAGAAAATAAGAAAATGACTATTATATCTAGTGTGAAATATATTTTTGAAGGGTAAAAAAGAAAAATAACATATTGTTGAAAACCCTGCATTAGGTAGATTAATGCCTCATTTTTCCAATTGGTCTAAACTAAACCAACCTAGGTTATATCATCATAAACTCAAAGAAGCCGCCAACCTTACAAAACTTCAGTCAAATGTATTACTTCATGGAATTGCAGGAAAGAATCATGGTGGGAGGATACCGACTTAGTGATTTACCGGATTCAATCTTAATCCACATCCCCTAAATTTATTCATAAGCAAAACAAGTTGCGAGAAGTTGTGCAATATCTAGGCGATTGAGGTTTCTTTCAAAGTATGTTGAGGTATCACCCAATTTTGAATCCTCTTATTTAGACCATTCTACTGATAAAAAAAATAAGTTTCTAGATTTCGTGTCTTCCAGTCAAAAAATCTTCATTACTGGATGTCTTTCCAGAAAATTCAAAATTTTAGTTTAATTTTCTATATTTTCAAGTAGAAATTTCTTAAAGATATTCATTAATTGATTTATTTTACTACAAAACATGCTAATGTTGAAGAATTTACTCTGGACTTTTTACTTAGAGATACATACGAATTTCCTCAGTTTTCATATAAGAATACATCGTTGAAAAATTTCATTTTAGATTATTGCAAATTGAACATTCCACTAATCTAAACTGGAGTAGTGTCGTTCTTTTTTAATAGATACAATTATTTGATGGAGGGTGTAATGGAAAAGGTATTATTTGATTGTTCTAACTTTGAGAGCTTGGAATTAGATCAATTAGGGGTATTCCAATGTATGGAAATCAACAATGTGAAATTGAGAAAATTGACCATAGACAACGTAAAATTAAATGAATGTGATGTATGGCTTGAATTATCAGCCCCATATAATGTAGGGTTTAATACTTAAGGGTCTTGTCGTGGGATATGCTTGAGAAATATTTAGGTCCATGCTGCATTGAGGTTTGTACATACTCTACCCTATACAAAATTCATGATATTTTTTTTCCAATTTGGGACTTCATCATTGGTACTAAATATTTTGGTTTATTAACATTATTAGTAATAATACTTTTAAAAATATGATAACAATTTGGTTAATGTTAAAAAAATACATTCTTATAGAAATGTAATTGCAAATTGGAAAGTTGTGCGATTTTACTTGGTATGTTATTTTTGTTGTAGTTGCAAAGTTGAATTTAATTTAATTAAGACCTTTTCGGAAAAATTCTAGATGATTAACACTAAAAATAAATAATTTGTAAATTTCGGATTTCTTTGGCACTAATAAGTCGGCTTCCACCTTAATATTTCTAATAAAAAGGAGGGAATTCTATAATACGGAGAATAAATAGTTTTTAAATGTGAGATGCGTTTACATTGATAATAATCTTTAAGACATTTGAATGGTTTTTTAAAGTGTTTAATAGTCAATTTTTCGATGTCCAAAAAAACCATGAATTGTTCAACATTTATCATGTTATTTATTAAGTATCTATATTATGAGACAGACGTAGCATTTGATAATTGTTTTGGGCTAGTTTCAAACTCATTTCATCCCTAGAAAAAAATACCGCCATTAAATTTGCCAAATCAAAAAATAAAAAATATTGATTATGAAGCATAATACTATGCAGCTAGTAGTCATAACATTAGTTTACAAGTTGCTCAAACTTCTCTTCCTTTATAATTAATTAGTTTGTGTTGGATTCAAAATGGAGAGTGATAGCGGGTGAAAAAGCAATGACATCGAGGTTCAGAAACAATGGGAAATTAGTGTTCTTGAAGCAATTTATCCACATAATCTTGAATTCCACCAAAGAATGTTACTTTAATCTTGGGGGATTATTTTTAAATTCTTGCTTGTTTTGATAATAGGTTGTTGTGCTGAGGGTCTTAGAAAAAACAAACTCTCTATGGCCCAAAAGTAGGAGAAAGTTCTGCATACATCATACCCTCCCCATATCCCACTTTGGGGGTTACATTGGGTATGTTGTTATGGTTGGTTTGTTTTTTCTTAAAATATATTTTATAAAATAAAATCTTTTCCAATTATCCTTTTTTTGGATGCTACTTCTTTTAAATTGGTTTTTATTTCCACGCAGTCCTTATATGGGCCCGGGAGATAAGACTTTTTATAATGATCAGCACACAACTGGTATACCCATAACTCTTGTTGAAGCATAGAAGTTATGGGTATAACAGTTGAACGTTATGAAGAGTCTCATCTATATAACCTATGGAAAGACTGTGTGGAAATAAACACCAATTTAAAATAAGTAACATCCACAACTAAAATAAGATCAATGGAAATGCTTTTAGAAGAAAAAATCAATGATAACAACAGACACAATGTAATCCCACAAGTGGGATATGGGAAAGGTAGAAAGTACGCAGACCTTAATCCTAACTTTCTAGGGTAGAGGTAATATTTCCACCAAGACACTCGACGCAACAACGTATTACTAAATCTGGCAAAAAATAAAAAAACCACAAGATTGAATTATCATACTTTGGAGTAATGAATGATTAGGTAGATAAATTGCTTCAACAACTCTCATCTCCCGTTGTTTTTGAACCTCCATGTCATTGGTTTCTTTACCCACAACAACTCACCATTTTTGTATCAAACACAAACTGATTATATAATAAAGAAAGGGAAGTGTTAGCTACTAGTACACTAATGCTATGACTATCAGCTGCATAGTAGCATACTTCATGATCAATTTCCTCTAGTTTTGAGTTTTACAATTTTAAAGGGGTGTATTTTTCTAGGGGTAAAATGAGTTTGAAACTCGCCCAATAAACTATCAAAAGCTACCTCTGTTTCATATTTTGTTGTTGTTGGATTTGTACTGGTGGTGGCCTCCACCATCAGGCTGGAAGTTCTTACAGATTATCATATCCTTTGATCAATTGGATTTCCCTGGAATTTGTAGATCTTGAGAGTTTTGTTAGGCACGGATGCAATTATCAAACAAGAGTAGGTTTTCTTTAGACCTTATTTTTGTTACTTCATATTATCAATATTAATTAACTTGTACTAAAAGAAGAAGACAATACATATCTATAAAATTATGATATCCAATATACTGGGAAAGAAATCATACCAATAATTTAAAAATTACCTTAACGGTATATTTCATAGTTTGTATATACCAATATGTTCGCCAGAGCCCACTTGGGTTAAGTGTTGTTCACGTAGAACTTTATATTATTTGCTAAGAATTCGATATATTCATTGAATCTACAAGTTCATTACCTCTTCTTTCCATCCAAAATAAACTTCTTTGCTTTTTACATTTTTATCAAAAATCACAAAAAGCATTAAAGGAAGATCATCAAGATTAAGACACTTGAAAAGGGACAAGTTCCTTGATCAATTGGTAATACTAGTTAAACGTTTGGAAAAAAGTGATATGCTCTACAACTGATGTTACAAAGTAATGTTTAATTAAGATATTAATATATGTCTCCTGATTCTTACTGTCCACAATGGTATATTTTCCTTTGGGGTAAATCTCGATCGCTTTCATGTATCCCATCAACTCAATATCGCAGAAGAACCACAAACCTAGATTATCTTCATCGACCACATCTGGATCAATTTCTTGTATTTCCTTGCCACTTCTGTACAAATGGAATCGTGTCCCTAATGTCTTCGAATGATATGTCTTTTCTATCAAATCTCAAAAAGAAGGTGCGTTCAAACACAACTACGGTTTGTACTTTATACATCAAATCCAATGCAATCATCCAACAAGAGAAGCATAAATAATTAGGTTGTAATGAATTCATCTAAGATTTTGCAAGTACAAATTGTTGATGTGTATTAATTGAATTGAAATAGTAAGAACAATTTTAACCTATTGATAATATAAATGACGAGATCTATTATAGCATCTTTTTCTATATCCTCAAAATCTAGAAGATGTAAAAACACATTTATTTTTTTATTGATAAGAAAGTTACATTGGGAGGTATCGTAGTTGCACACCTTCCTTTAATCAAGTGACTTTACACCTATACTTATCAAAAAAACAAATCATTCATATTGAAACAAACAACAAAATTACAAAAAAAAAAAAGTTATAGTTTATATAAATTAAATAAAAGGTTAAGAATATTTGAGCAAAAACCTTCTATGATGGTTTCAGAAAGCAACAAAGAGAGTGTTTTAAGGGTTGATGATCTCTTGGCATAATATGAAAAACAACTCCCTCAACACACAAGTCCCATTAGCTTTATCATGATTGAGTTTAATAAGAATTTGGCCTCACAGGTTTTCAAATTCAAACATGAAGAAGCTACTAGCACTATTAAAATATATTTAACAAACATCAAGTATTTGTGCTTGCTACATCTATGGTGAATCCATTACACTTTAGTTATTTCTGTTTCTATTGTATGATGATTGCATTTTGATGTTTATAGTACAAACTAGATTTGTGTTTGATCGCACCTTCTTTTTGCAATTTTCTAAGAAAGACATATCATTGGAAGACGTTAGAGACGTGTTTCCACCCGTGTACTAAAGTTGTAAGAATGATGATCCAAATAAGGTGGATGATGATCAACTAAGGTTGAGGTTCTTCTGGGATGTTTAGGTGATGTGCTCCATGAAAATAATCTATCTTTGACTAAATGGAAAAGAGACCATCGTGAATAGTAAGAATTAGGAGACATATATTTATCTTCTAATTCAATTTTACTTTGTAACATCAATTGCAGAGAAGGTTGCGTGTTTTGACAAACATGTTTCTTATATTACAACCTCGTGAAGGTAACAATCCTTTTTTTTGGTGTCTTAATTTTTATGATCTCGACTTAACGCTTGATGGTGATTGTAGATTGTTGATAAAATGTTGAAAACCCAAAAGGGTTATTGTGGATAAAATGAAGAGGTGATGAACTTTTATATTCAATGAACATATCAATTCATCAACATTCGACGTCATTTTATTTCTAAAAGTAGTGTATTTTTTCATGTAGAAAATACTATAAAACTAAACAAATGAGAACAAGGGAGGATATTTGACACACGTAATTCCAACTGCCCTTTTCTACAAGTGATAACCATCAATATCAGTTCTTATTTTTGACCAATATGTAAAAATAAGTCAAAACGACCATTGGTAAACTATTTTCTCAAGCATGTAATCATTCTAGAAATGATTAAGTTGTGTTTTCTTTACTTCACTTTAAATACATTATTTCTTTTAAATCTTATCTCTACAAGGCTATCACCTTCAAAAATTAACTACTCATCTTGTTTAGGGTGTGTTTGGTATGAAGGAAAATATTTTCCAGTATTCTCATGTTTGATTGGCTTAACTATTTTTGGAATATTTTAAAATCAACTTATTTTCCTCAAATCAACCGGATTAGGGTCAAGTCGAAGTCAGGTATTAGGGTGTCACAACCTGATTTGTCAGGTTATGATAGTACGTACTACATTCCATTAGAAGGTAATCCTAACACTTAGCCCAGAATCATAACCAACGGGTTATCATGTGGAAGATAATCTATAAGAAACAATAATCTAAAGTCAATGAGAATGTCACGACTCAAAGTACACCGTTGACGTGACATGGGGTATTATACTGCGAGAGGTCCTATACAAGCCACTTAGCATACATCAGAAAATATAATAGAAATAAAGAGTTCAAAGGATAGCATTTTATACATCAAAAGAGTTTGCCAAAAGAGGAAGTGTAACATAACTCTCAAAGCCATCTAATACATCATAAGAAAAGTGATTGTGATGTAACACATACATCACAAACAAAGTCTGAAATGAAAAGACCTAAGGCTATAAAGTGTCTCGGTCCTTGGAACATGAGAACTCACAGATCACTTAAGGCACCCAATAGATGTCTAGCCATGGGTACGGATGCAACTCCTATCACTTGGGAATGCTTTAGTGAGACTTTTCTGGAAAGGTTCTTCCCAAGAGAGTTTAGGGAGGCAAAAGCACAAGAGTTGATGAATTTGAAGCAGGGTAGTATGATAGTCCAAGAGTATCTACTCAAGTTCACCAAACTCTCCAGGTATGCTTCTCACGTGGTTGTCTATTCACGGGCTCAAATGATCATGTTTTTGTATGAGGTATCCGACATAGTGAAAATAGAGTTTAGGAATGCTATGATGTTGGAAAATATAAACATCTCTGGGCTCATGACTCATGCTCAGCAGGATGAGGGAGATAATCTTAGGGAACATGCTAAGGATAATAAGAAGGCTAGAACAGGAAACTATAAGTATTCTCAGTAGAAATCGGGTTGTGGAAATCGCTCGAAGTTTCAGTAGAAGTCATCAGCTCCAGCACCTTCATCAGCTAGTTTTCCATCCTCCAGGTTCCAAAATGATCAGAAAGGTAGGGCATCAGACTCTAAGTCTCAAGGTAGTATCTCAGGCACCAGAACCTACCCAACATTTCCAAAGTTTTGTAAGAACCATCCGGGTGAGAGTCTTGAAGGAAAGAAAGGATGCTTTGGGTGTGGTCAGTCTGGTCACAGGTTGAGAGATTGTCCTTATACTAAATAGGGTCAAGGAGGTAATAACGATAGAGCTCAGTCTACAACTTCAGCAGCACCAGTAGGTTGCCTAACGCAACAGGGTAGCTCATATGGTATAGGTGGCGGACAGTGCCAAAATAGGTTGAATGCTCTCCAGGCTCGCCATGATCAGGAAGATTCTCATGATGTAGTCACTGGTACGTTTCGAGTCTTTGACGTAGATGTTTATGCTTTGTTAGACCCAGGGGCTACTCTTTCATTTATAACTCTCTATATGTTGTCAACTTCAATGTTAGTCTAGAAACACTCTCAGAACCGTTCTCAGTCTCTACTCTAGTTGGTGACCCAGTTATAGCTAGAAAGGTACATAAATTGCCCACTCACAATCTCTACGAAAGTCACCTCAGCAGATCTTGTAGAGTTAGAAAAGGTAGATTTCGATATCATTCTAGGCATGGATTGGTTACATTCCTGTTATGCCTCAGTCGATGGTAGAACTAGGATTGTTCGTCTCCAATTTCCAGATGAACCAATCTTAGAATGGAAGGGTAGTAGCTTAGCACCTATGGGTCGATCCATTTCTTAACCTAAGACCAGAAAGATGATCTCTAAGGGGTATATCTATCATCTAGTTCGGGTTAAGGATTCAAGCGGCAAAACCCCAACTCTTGAGCCAGTTCCAGTAGTTAATGAGTTCCTAGGAGTTCTTCTAGAAGATCTTCCCGGAGTTCCTCCCCAAAGGGAAATTGAATTTGGAATTGATCTCCTTCCAGATACCCAGCCTATTTCTATTACTCCTTACAAAATGTCTCCAGATGAGCTTAAGGAATTGAAAGAGCCGTTGAAAGACCTTCTAGATAAGGGTTTCATCAGACCTAGTATTTTCCCATGGGGTGCACCAATGTTGTTCGTGAAGAAGGAAAATGGTTTTCTCATAATGTGCATTGACTATAGACAGTTGAACAAAGTCACAATCAAGAATAAGTACCCTATCCACAGGATTGATGACTTGTTTGACCAACTTCAGGATGCTAGTCATTTCTCAAAGATAGAACTCAGATCCGGTTATCATCAACTTAGAGTCAGAGATATTGACATCCCAAAAACAACCTTTAGAACTCAGTACGGTCATTATGAATTTGTAGTTATATCATTTGGACTAACTAATGCTCCTGCAGCTTTCATGGATTTGATGAACATAGTGTTCAAGCAGTATTTGGTCTTGTTCGTTATTGTCTTTATAGATGATATCCTAATTTACTATAGGAATGAGGAAGAACATGCGAATCATTTGAGGGTTGTCCTTCAACTCTCAAAGATCGCCAGTTATTCGCTATGTTTCGCAAAAGTGAGTTTTAGTTGCAATCTATTGTTTTCCTTGGGCATATTGTGTCTAGTGAAGGGATTCGAGTGGATTCTCAGAAAATATAAGCAATGAAACAATGGCTTAGATCTACCTCTCCTAAAGATATCAAAAGCTTATTGGGTTTGGCTGGTTATTAGAGAGGGTTCGTAAAATGATAATCATCCATAGCCTCTTCATTGACTAAGTTGACTTAGAAAAAGGTCATGTTTTAGTGGCCAGATGATTGTGAGAAAGGTTTTGCAGGACTGAAAACTAAATTGACTACAACTCAGGTTTTCACTCTACATGAGGGTTCAGACGGTTATATGATCTATTGTGATGCTCCCAGAGTAAGCCTAGGTTGTGTGTTGATTCAGCGAGGTAAGGTTACATCTTATGCTTCTAGACAACTTAAGGTGCATGAGAAAAACTATTCAACTCATGACCCGAGATTGCAGCAGTGGTGTTTGCACTTAATAATTGGAGACAATACTTGTATTATGTTCACAGAAAATAAAAGCCTTCAGTATGTGTTCACCCATAAAGAGTTGAATCTTTGTTAGAAGAGATGGCTTGAGTTCCTCAAAGATTATGATATGAGTGTGCATTACTATCCTGGTAAGGCCAATGTAGTAATAGATGCTCTTAGTAGACTATCTATGGGTAGTGTAGTACATCTTGAGGAAGAAAGAAAAGAGCTAACAAAGGATGTTCACAGGCTAGCTCGCTTGGGAATTCGCCTTATGAGCATATTAGAAGGTGGTGTAACAGTTCAAAATGGGGGTAGAATCTTCATTGGTAGAGGTGGTTAAGGAAAAGGAAGACAGTGATCCGAAATTGATTCAACTAAAGGGTGCAGTCCATCAACAGAGAGTTGAGGTTTTCTCCCAAGGGGGAGATGGTGTGCTTCGATATCAAGGTCGATTATGTCTTCCTAAGGTGGGCGAGTTGAGACATGAGATTCTTGTAGAGGCCCATAACTCCAGATATTCTATTTATCCAGGAAGTACCAAGATTTACAATGATCTGTGAGAAGTCTTTTGGTGGAATTATATGAAAAAGGATATGGCGGATTTTGTGGCTAAGTGCCCTAATTATGAGCAAGTGAATGTAGAACAACATAAACCGGGAGGTATGATTCAAGAGATCAACATTCCTACTTGGAAGTGGGAAGTGATCAACATGGACTTCATCACAGGTTTACCTCGTACTCGCAAACAAAATGAATCCATTTGGGTGATAGTTGATAGAGTCACTAACTATACGCTCTTTTTGGCTGATAAAGTGCAACTCATTAAAGATAGACTTAACATAACCCAGAGTTGCCAGAAGTCCTATGCAAATGTAAGGAGAAGGGACTTAGAGTTCCAAGTTGATGATTGGGTTTTTATGGAAGTGTCACCTATAAAGGGGGTGATGATATTTCGCAAGAAAGGGACGCTTAGTCCTAGATATGTAGGCCCTTACTAGATCTTGAAAAGAATTGGTAAAGTGGTTTGAGTTAGAGTTGCCAGCAGAACTACCAGCAGTGTATCCGATCTTTCACATTTTGTGTTGAAGAAATGTGTGGGTGATGAAGAGTCCACAAATTGGACTCATTTAGGGCTATATTTTAATAGAAATTGTGTCCTCGAATGCTTATTTTAGGTATTTGAAGTTTGAAGGAAAGCATGGACACTACGTCGCAAAAAGGAATGGAAAGGTTGAAAAGAACGAAGAAATAAAGACCTGAGGATCGTCGAGTCCACTTGGCGAGTCGCCGAAGGGTCTAACTTCGCCTTTTGTTCTAGTGTGCTTAGCCCTAAAGGAAAGGATCAAGTCGGTGGAAAAAAAATAGCAGTCGGCGCATCACCGAGAAGTTTCGCGAAGTAGTGCCATGTCGCCCAATGACCCAGAGCACGACGATGTTGAAGGATGGTGCAAGCCGTCAATGAACTACACCAAAAGGCCAATCGCTGAGTAGATTGGCTATTCCGACTAACGTTGCCGAATGGTCCGCTGCAGCACAAATCTGTGAAACCAACAAATACCAGTTAGAGTTGTAGTTTTAATAGTCAAAAAATTATTATAATTTTCATATAGAATAGTACTTTTTGATATTTTTTTCTCTAAGTTTGAGAGGGTTTTGAAGACTTGAAGTTCCAAAGGGTTTCATCTTCAAGATTTGGATTTGGGTCTCTTTGATTCTTCAATTCTTCGATTTTGGCGTGTATCAAGCCTTGAAGCTTCATACACAATTGAATGCAAGCTTAATTTGGTATAAATTTCTATCTCCTATACATGTGTGGCTAAAAACCCCAATTCTTGGGGTGTGATTTAGCGAATATGGGTTAAGATAATTGTTGGGGCTTGCTTGTTCCTAGTCTATTCGTAATTTAAATGTGATTTCGATTAGTGGTTGTGGATTAATTTAATGAATTTGTAGTTTCAAATACAAGTTTATTTATGTGTTTTCGGCTTGCGAGAGAGAGAGGTCGTAAAATTAAGACCACTAGATTGATGGCCACTGTGAGTGGGTCGACATGAGGTCTAGCTTGAGAGAGTGAACCTTTGTCCCATGTCCACACACTCAGCTCAAGAGAGTGAGTGGGTTAACACATAGGCTGGTCTTCATGCGACAAATGGATGTCCGAGAGGAACGCATTAGAAACAGGGTAAGTTGTTCAAGAGAGAGCTTATCTCCCTTAAAGTATAGCATAGTCACAATTATTCTATGAATCTTCTATCGAAAGCATGCACCCAATAATCTAGCTTAACGCGTATTCCCGTCACATCCCAAGGATCCCCTTTCATTACTTAGAAATCCTTATTTATTTTGTTGTTTTTACCTACTAGTGACAAAATCCCCCATTGTTAATTGACACTCTTGTGTCCCCCTTTAATTTACAATGTTTTTAATCGTTAATGTCTTTTGCTAAGACTAATTAGGACTAAATGTTATTTTTCTATTAATTCTCAAAACCACTATCTTAGGAACAATCCCAACCCTTGGTTGGGTTACTAAACTATCGTACGATCATAGAAACTTGCATCGGAAGTTGTGTCTTGATTACTAAAACATCAAAATGGCGCCGCTGTAGGGGAGTGGTGTTATTTGGGAATTCTTAGTTAAGTAGAATTTCTGTTTTTAATAGTTGTAGTTTTACTAACTTAATTTTTAGTTTTTTTTTGTTTGTTTGTGTATTGAAATAGGAAAGATAAGTATGAATGGTAGCAATGGGAACCAAATGGAGAAAGTGCTATCTTCTCTCTACCAAGAGCAAAATGGAGAAAGTTCTACTTGAGTGAGGAGTTGCGTCGTGCCAAGACATTAAATAAGGCGCTGTTTGGGAAGCAACACAAGGTTTTACCACTTTATTTTTGCTTTAAAAAATAATGTTGTGTTGTTTGTGTAGGTGGAAGTATGGAAAGTTAGTGAAAGGTGCAAATTGGCGAGCCAAAGGACTAGACGGTGCATCCCCAAAGAAGTTGGCGACCCCGACATAGACCACCATTGTACTAAAGACAACTCCAAAGTGGAGTCTGTAAAACTCGGCATACCCAGGAAATTATTGGCGAATCACCGACCTGGTCGGCGATTGTGATCTAGTTCGCTGTTTGGACCCCCAGTTTAACTGGAGGTCCAGGAAAACTTAGCTAGGTAAGTATCCACTCGGTGAGTCGCTGAATGGATCGGTGACCACGACTAATTTTGTAGAATGGGCGAGAACTGGACGGTTTCTTAAAAGGCCAAAAGTTTAAAATTTCAAACTCTACACTTTCCCTCACTTTAGACCCTCACAAACTCGCACCCATTTAGTATTTTCAATATTACCTGCATTCTCAAAGTATTTTGGTTGATTGATTAGTGCTTGGAGTTGGATTACAGTGCCTCCTAGCATCTCAATATACATTTGATCAGCACAGAAGGTTAGCTCCCTTAACCCCGTGATTATCTTGTCAAAATTGTGCTTATTTGCAAATCTTGTGATCTTGTTGAAATCTATTGAACATCTCTGATTGGGTGTAATTGTTTATGTGTCGATTTTTCTTCTATAACCTCGCCTGCACTGCCTAAACTGTTGAAGCCTTGTTCTCCAATGCATAGAGTGGGGTTTATGTGTGGTGAGTGGTGTTCGTATGCTCTGGGTCCTGGTTGAATTTGTGTTGTTTGTGCTTAGATTGCATTTTCGGGGGGTTGCGAGGCTGATTTCGAGAAGTTAGGTCAAAAGTAGGCCGGATGGGTCTTTCAGCGAGTTGTGAATAGCTTGCCGAACTACTCCGTGGTTCTCCTAAATACCCTATCTCACCCTTATTATCATGCTTTATTTATTGTGGCATCTGTAACTTTCGGCGAGATGCATGAGGTCACCAAAAGCACTCGACGACTCACCAAAAGTCTTTTTGTTCGCCCTTTGTCTGCACCCCTAACTCATTCTGCACTATGACCTTCGGCGGATTGTCCGTGGCTCGCCGAATGGACTATTAAGTCTATCTGCAGCTGAATGTCTTTGTTTTGGTTGTCAAATATGTTCTAACACTATCTCAAGACTCTGCAGCCATGGCCGGACCAAAAGTTGCAGGAAGAAACATGCCACCTAGACACATAAGAGCAACAAAAGTTAAAAAGAACTACAAGGATCAAGAACCAAACAGCCAGTTCGACGAGGAGGATGCCCATCAACCCTAATGTCCCTTCATGGGCTAAAGGGTTCAACAATGCGATACATGCCTTTGTGGCAGCTCAAGAGTTGGACAATATGATCAAGGCTAATATCGCTGCAAAAGCGGAAGCAGAGGGAAAGGAAAAAGAGAACCAGAAGAAGAATGACAACACTCCGAGAACTGATGCCCAGACAGATAGAGCGATTTCTTATACATGATCCCTTCTTTACCTCCCTCTCTGTCTTTCTTTAATGGTCATTTTGGATATTTTGTCATGTGCATCTGAGGACAAATGCTTTTAATTTTGATAGGGTGAGGCCCACCTTTGTGTGCTACTCATGTTTTGTAATTATATTTGGGTTGTTCTGTTTAACTGATGTTATATATTGTTTTTGTGGATGTTTGATTTTATGGTTCCTTTTATTTTATATTGCAAAATGATTTTAACTCGTCCAAAAATTTTGGCCACCTCTTGTGAAATGAATGTTGCTGTTCTTTTGCATAATTTAATTCTCGGTCCCGATCAATACCGATGACTTGAATAGTGCTCTCAATTGAATGAACATGAATATGTGGCTACGATGAGGCCAAAGGATTTCTCCGTGGAATTCATCACCAGGTATGTGGGATTTCACTAGTGGGTTCCTTGCACCCATTAGGTCCCTAGAATTCTATAATATTCTTGATTCCCTTGAAATTATCTAGACCTAGGGTTTCTAGAATTTTGGCAGATCATTATGTATTAGTTATTGTAATGTTCTTAATCAGATTACCATGATTTTAATATTATTTTTTGCATAGATTCTTTCATTAATTTAGAACCCTAGCTATGTAGTTCTTTTAGTTTATGAATTACACATGCTAGGTCAGTTATTTCAGATATTCATGCCTCAGATTTTAATGTTTCATTATAGGTATATTAATGTCGCATTTTCAGTTAGCATGTCAGTATTTTGAGTTATCCTTTATTAGAGAAATTTAGTCATAAATTGTTAATTACATAATAAATTGGCAGTAACTTAATACTGAGGTGGACTAGGATGAGTCACTCTCAAGTCCCAGAACTACGTGCCCCGTAGGTTGTAAGTCCCCTGTGTGGGCATTATTTAACTGATCACGCCATTCATGCCTGTGTACCTCAGGCAGGGCATATTAGGTACTCTCGATGGGGCGTATACATCGGACAACACATTTAGCTCATGTGGTTTTATGTCGGTTATTATTAGCTCATTTAGAATCAGATTCTACTTCATTGACCATGTTATCAGTCACAGTTCAGTATTCAGTTTCAGCATGTTATAACTTGATCATTGCATTCAGTTATTTCATGTTCAGTATTCTTAGTTTGGTATCATGTTTATCTGTTATCATTGTTCAAATATATGCTTTGGTTCAGTTATGTTTATTGTTCAACCATACTCTATCATGCATACTTAGTACCTTTAAACTACTGACGCATACTCTACCCTACATCTTCTCGTGAAGTAGGTTCAGGTTCTCAGCTTCCAGATCTCCCATATATCGGTTCTCGATGTTTAGTTCAGCATCATCAGTTCTGAGTCCTCATTCTTCGAGGGCAATTGACATGATTATCTTCCTTTGCTTTTAGTCTTTAGATATTTGTATTTGCTAGATCTAGTTGGGGCATGTCCCAACATTTCTAGTCAGTAGAGGTTTTATTTCAGACATAGTTAGAATCAACTTTTGTATTTGAGTTTGATTTTTCAGTTGTTGTTAAAGTCTAAATATTTATATATTCAGATATAATATGGGTATTCCCCACAATTTCATATTTTCTCATGATTAGCTTCCGCACAGTATTTATTTATTCAGTTTATCTTTAGTATGCATACGATATACCAACAGGGTTAGCTTGTGGTCACTCATGATCCTGGGTCACATGTCCACATCCTAGGGGTAGCTTCAGGGCGTGACATTTAGCCACCCATCAAAATGAGTAAAGAAATTATATATTTTGTGAATGCAGCCATGTGTAAGATTGAATTAAGCAATTACAAGCAAACCCACTATGAATTCAACTTCAAGTTATCAATTTTAGGAGCAAAGTTAGGAAACCCCCCAAAACTAAAAGTGTTCTTCACAAAGTATATTGTTTTCCTCTCTAAGAATAGATTAAGAATTCTCTACTATTTTTCAGGACTAAGAATTTATGAATTCTAAGTTTCTCTCTTCTTTGGACTATTTTTAATTTCCCTAAAATTTTGCCCAAAACTCAATGCGTGATCCATTGGGAGAGGTTACTCGGGCTCACCGGTCATGTGAGGTGAATTTCCAACATCTCTCCAGATCGCCTTTCTCTTGATTCAGGTGTTTGAACCTCAGTTTGTGAGCTCGTTCGAGTCTGCCTTTAACATTTGGCCTATCAACGAGTACCACCTTCATTCGCCTTAAATTTTCTTTCATGTGTTGTTCCTTTCAGTAATTATCTTCATCTTTTCCTTTGTTATTTGGTGTGTTTGAATTTTCCTTTTTATTCGCTAATGTTTCCCAATTAATTCAAGCGTTATGCATTGTCTATTTGGGCGAGGTCATACCCATTGTGGGATCATCCCTTCTTTCTAGGTGATCAACAATGTGAAGTTTACACTTCTTTATATATTTTTGGTAATTCATTCAAATATTCATCATTTGTTCTTTAGCCTTCATATATAGCTGCATATAATAAAAAACATCATTAGAATAGGACCTAATTAGGCATTGAGGATACTAATTATTGAGCTAAATAGGTCTTAATTGAGTGTAAATTTACCACTCATCACATAACATGACTTAGAGGCAAGAAATATTGAGTTTATTCCTGTAAGACTAATATATCTCAATTTTTACTAGATTTAAGCTCTGAGGGGGGAGTATCACAAATTTTATTTTTGAAACATGGTTTTATGAAAGATATAGCAATTTCATGAGATCTTGAGGTTTTAAGGAGATTTACCCTTAAATTTACTAGGTTTTCTATGATTTTGAAAGATATGTTACTTTTACATATGGTTTGCGCTAACTCTACCAATACCCTTACATTGTTTATACTTTTTATGATTCTATGACACATATTGGATTGCTAGGGGATCCTTTAAGGTTTTTTTTTCTATTGTGAGTCTGAGGAATCATTCCAAATTGCCTAGGGGATCATTTTGTGTCTTACTTTTCCATCTGTAGTTGAGCTCCGACAAGGTCAATGGAATGACTTGAGAACCCTATAGGCATCCATAAAGGAGATTTCGAGACTTTTTAATTTTTTGCATTAGCCACACATGTGTTACACCGTCACATAATCCATGGCATTCTCTGATATGCATAGATCAAGTGTGATTTTTCTTACAATTATTATGTTCACTATAGTTTTTTGTGAGTTCAGTTTTTAATATAGTTTTGGATTTTATTGTTATTACTATCATGTTTCTTATATTAAATAATGTCTACTGATCTTGGTCGGCCATGATGCCTACTTAGTACCTCATATTTTGGTACTCATACTACACTTCTTCATCTTTTTTTGATGCAATGCCTAGTACAAGTCATCCTTCTTGATCTTTTCTCATTTGAGGCCCAATTGTTCTTCTTTGTTGTGAGCTATTCCATCTAGCTAGAAGATTGCTTCTTTTCTTTTTGGATTTGTTGTCTATATTTTCTCTTTCATTAGAAAATTATATGTTGTATAGTCTTATCCTCGTATTTTACATGCTCTTGTACCGGTAAAATCAGGTGTGCGGTATAGTGCTTGTGTATATTCATCATTATCAGTCTCTTTTGAGCGCATTTTTTTATATTGGTTTGTATATGTCTACACCAAGGCCCATTTCTTATCTAATTATTCCTTCCATTTTAGTTATTTCTAGTTTTATTTATCGTATGTTATCTTGGGCTTATCTTTCCTACTGGGGTGTATGGTAGCCACACTCATGATCGAGTTTTGAGTCATTACAATAAAACTTGATTTTCTCTCGATTTGATTCATAATTAAGTTGGAAAAATAAAATGCTAATGATAGAACATGCTGATTTGCAAAAGAAAAAAGATTACGAATGAGACACTCCACATAATTCTGAAAAAGTCACCAACATGAACATTTGATTACTCTTCTTTATCTAGATAAAATTAGTTTCTCACACATGGACATTGGAATCTTCCATTTAATCAAATATCATTTTTTCCATCTTTGATTAATTAGATGCACATTATGGAATAACATCAAGTATGTGCTTCTGATCTATCTTGATTCCAGTACACTTCCTTGCCATGACATTTAAATTGTATTCCTAATGTTGTATTCTTTTAGTTGATCTATTAGGGGTCTACTTAGATATCATTGGACCTTTTGTTGTCAACAAAACTATGTGGTTCAGTCAAAGTTCTAATTAGAGTCTTATTTAAAGACAAAGTATATTTGTATGAATTATATGTATAGGAAAAACATTAGTATTATCAAATAATGATAAAATTTAATAAATATATTATTTTTTTGAATTAAAAATTATTTAAATAATGTAATTGATACTCTATAATGGTAAAATTTCTTCCATATTTCAAATAAGAAAGTATTTAGTATACAAAGATTTAGTTTATTTCATATTTCTACATATGAGAAAAATAAGAAAATGTCAATTATATCTACTGTTTAATCTATTTCTAAGGGTAAAAGAGACATATAGCATTTTGTTGAAAACCTTGCATTAGGTAGATTAATTTCTCATTTTCCAACTGGTCTAAACTGAACAAACCTAGGTTATATCATCATAACTCAAAGGACCTGCCAACCATACAAAAATACAATTGAAGGTTTTACTTCATTGAATTGCACATAAGAATCATGGTGGGAGAATACCGACTTAGTGATTAGCCGGAGACAATCTTAATCCACATCCTCTCTATGTTGCTAGAAGCAAAACAAGTTGTGAGAATTAGTGTAATATCAAGGCGATGGAGGTTGCTTTCCAAGTACGTTGAGGTATCACTCAATTTTGAATCCTTTTATTTAGCCCATTCTAGTGCGCAAAAAAAAATTGAGTTTCTAGATTTCGTGACTTCCACTCAAAAAAGCTTCATTATTGGATTTCTTTCAAGAAAAGTTCAAAATTTTAGTTTGGTTTTTTATATTTTCCAAGAGAAATTTCTTAAAGATTTTGATTCATTGATATATTTTACAACGAAACCTGCTAATATTGAAAAATTTACTCTGGACTTTTTATTTAGGGATACATATGAGTTTCCTGAAATTGCATATAAGAATACATCCTTGAAGAATTTCGATTTAGAGTATCACAAATTTAACCCTTCCACTAATTCGAACTGGAGTGGTCTCGTTCCTCTTTAATTGATACATGTATTTGATTAAGGGGGTAATGCAAAAGGTATTATTTGATTGCTCCAACTTGGTGTTCTTGGAATTAGGTCAATTTGGGGTATTTCAACATATGGAAATCAACAATGTGAAATTGAAAAAAATTAAATGAATGTGAAGTATGGCTTGAAATATCAGCTCCATATAATGAAGGGTTTAATCTTTAAAGTTCGTGTCATGGGATATGCCTGAGAAATATTTAGGCCCATGTTGCATTGATATTTGTTCATACTCTACCCTATACAAAATTCAGGATATATTTTTTTTTGCAATTTGGGACTTCTTAATTGCTATTAAATATTTTGGTTTTTCTTTGTTTTTCTTTTTTTAACAAGGAATTTAATTTATAACCAAAAATTGATCATTATATAGCAATACAGTTAAGGGACTAACTGCTTCTCATTCTATCTACTTCCTAATCATACAAAAAAAAAACAAGAATATAATCTCAGACAAAGGAACTACTATTCTAAGGATATTTATTTAGAGTTTGCAGAATAGGTGTCAAGCTAGCCTTGTGTTGTCCTCTTAGATGAATATGCATTGCAATCTCTCCAAGGACCTTGTCAGCACAAAGTCGTCCTCGTTGGAACCTGATCTTGTTCCTTTCTCTCCAAATGATATATACCATCATCACAAAAACACTAGTCTTGAATTATGTTTTAAAAAATACAATTTTGTAGAAATGTAATTGAAAAGTGGAAAGTTGTGGGATTTCACTTCGTATGTTATTGTTGTTTTAGTTGCAAAATGGAAAGAAATTTAATTAAGACCTTTTTGGCAAAATTTTGGATGATGAACATTAAGAATAAATAATTTGTAAAATTCAGATTTCTTTGGCACTAAAGAGTCGGCTTCTACCTTAATATTTCTAATAAAAAGGAGGCAATTTCATAATACAGAGAATAAATAGTTTGTAAATGATAGATGTATTTACATTGGTAATAATCTTTAAAACATTTGAATTGTTTTTTAAAGTGTTAAATAGTCCTTTTTTATATATCCGAGAAAACCTTGAATTGTTCAACAATTATCATGTTATTTATTAAGTATGTATAATATGAAACAGAGGTAGCATTTGATAATTGTTTTGGGCGAGTTTCAAAATCAATTTATCCCTAGAAAAAAATACCCCCATTAAATTTGCCGAACCAAATAATAGATGTTATTGATCCTGAAGCCTGCTACTATGCAGCTGGTAGTCATAACATTAGTGTACAAGTTGCAAAAATATCTCGTCCTTGATAATTAATTAGTTTGTGTTGGATTCAAAATGGAGAGTGGTAGCGGCTGAAGAAAGGAATGACATGTAGGTTCAGAAACAACGGGAGATTAGGGTTCTTGAAGTAATTTATCCACGGAATCTTGAATTCCACCAAAGTATGTCACTTCAATCTTGGGGGATTTCTTTTAATTTCTGGCTTGTTTTGATAACAGGTTGTTGTGTCGAGGGTCATAGAAATAACAAACTCTCTATGGCACAAAAGTAGGAGAAAGGTCTGCATACATCCTACCCTCCCCATATCCCGCTTTTGGGGTTACATTGGGTATGTTGTTATTGTTGGTTTGTTTCTTCTTATAAGATATTTTTTTAAATAAAATCTTTTCCAATTATCTTATTATTTTGTATCTTACTTCTATTTAATTGGTTTTTATTTCCACGCAGTCCATATATGGGTCCGGGAGATGAGACTTTTTATAATGATTGCCACACACCTGGTATACCCATAACTCATGTTGAAGCATATGAGTTATGGGTATAACACTTGATCATTATGAAGAGTCTCATCTCTAGAACCTATAGAAGAACTGCATAGAAATAAACACCAATTTAAAAGAAGTAGCATCCACAACTAAAATAAGATCAATGAAAATGTTTTTAGAAGAAACAAATCAATGATGATGTTTCCACCAAGAGGCTCGACGCAACAATGTATTATCAAAACTGGCTAGAAATTAAAAAAAAACCACAAGATTGAATTATCGTACTTTGGAGTAATGAAGGATTACGTAGATAAATTTCTTTAACAACTCTCAGCTCCTGTTGTTTTTGAACCTCCATGTCATTGCTTTATTTTCCCGCAACAACTCACCATTTTTTTTATCAAAAACAAACTTATTATATAATCAAGGAAAGAAAGTGTTAGCAACTAGTACTATCTGCTGTATGGTAGCATACTTCACGAAAAATTTCCGCTAGTTTAGGGTTTTGCAATTTTAAAGGGGTGTATTTTTCTAGGGGTGAAATGAGTTTTAAACTCGCCCAATAAACTATCAAATGCTACCTCTGTTTCATATTTGGGTTGTTGGATTTGGACGGGTGGTGGCGTCCACCATCAGGCTAGAAATTCTTACAGATTATTATATCCTTTGATCAATTGGATTTCCTGGAATTTGCCGATCTCTAAAAAGTTTATTGGATCTTTATACTTTTGTCATGGACGGATGCAATTACCAATATTAATTAACTATTACTGAAAGACGAAGACAATACATATCAAAAATTTTATGATATCCAGTACACTAGGAAAGAAATCATAACACTACTTTAAAAATTACTATAGCGGTATATTTCAAAGTTTTTATGTACCAATTTGTTTGCCAGATCCCACGTGAGTTAGTTTTTGTTCACGTAAAACTTTATATAATTTTCTAAGAATTCGATATGTTCATTGAATCTAAAAGTTCATTACCTCTTCTTTCTATCCAAACTCAACTTCTTTTCTTTTTACATTTTTATTAAAAATCACAAAAAGCATTAAAGGATTATCATCAAGATAAAGAGACCTGAAAAAGGATTGGTGCCTTGACCAGGTGGTAATACTAGTTAAACCTTTGGAAAATAGTGATATGCTCTACAATTGATGTTACAAATTAATGTTTAATTAGAATATAAATATATGTCTCCTGATTCTCACTGTCCACAATGGTATCTTTTCCTTTGGGGTAAAGCTCCATCCCCTTAATGTAGCCCATCAATTCAATATCGCAAAAGAACCACAGACCTATATTATCTTCATCGACCACATCTGGATCAATTTCTAGTATTTCCTTACCACTTCTGTACAAATGAAACCGCGTCCCTAATGTCTTCGAATGATATGTCTTTCCTATCCAATTCCAAAAAGAAGGTGCGCTCAAACACAACTCCGGTTTGTACTTTATACATCAAATCCAATGCAATCATCCTACTAGAGAAGCAGAAATAATTTGGCTGTAATGAATTCATCTAACATTTTGCAAGTGTAAATTGTTTATGTGTATTAATTAAATTCAAATAGTAAGAACAATTTTAATTTATTGATAATATTAAAGAAGAGATCTATTATAGCTTCTTCTATATCCTAGAAATCTAGAAGATGTAAAAACTCATTTATTTTTTTATTGATAAGAAAGTTACATTAGGAGGGATGTAGTTGCACACCTTCCTTTTGTCATGTGCCTTTACACCTATACTTACCAAAAAAATATTCATTCATATTGAACCAAACAACAAAATTACACAAAAAAAAAAGTTCTAGTGTATAAATTAAATAAAAGGTTAAGAATATTTGAGCAAAAACCTTCTATGATGGTTTCAGAAAGCAACAAAGAGAGTGTTTTAAGGGTTGATCTCTTGGCCTACTAATAAAAACAACTCCCTCGACACACAAGGCCCATTAGCTTTATCATGATTGAGATTAATAAACTATTGGTTTCAAATATTTTCAAATTCAAACATGAAGAAGCTACTGCAAACTATTAAAAAATATCCCTCAACACACAAGACCATTATATATGCTTGCTATTGTATGATGATTGCATTGGCTTTGATGTTTAATGTACAAACTAGAGTTGTGTTTGATCGCACCTTCTTTTTGCAATTTTCTAAGAAAGACATATCATTGGAAGACGTTAGGGACGTGGTTCCACCCTTATACTGAAGTTGTAAGGAAATACTAAAATGGATCCATATATGGTTGATAATGACAAACTAGGCTTGAGGTTCTTTTGGGATGTTGAGTCAATGTGCTCTATGAAAGGAATCTAGCTTTGTATCAATTGAAAAGAGATCATTGTGTATACTAAGAATTAGGAGACATATTAATCTTCTAATTCAAAATTACATTGTAAAATCAATTGCAGAGAAGGTTGTGTGTTTTGACATACGTGTTTCTTATATTACAACCTTGTCAAGGCACCTGTTCTTTTTTGTAGTGTCTTAATTTGGAGGGTATCGATTTAATGCTTGATGGTGATTGTGGATTGTCGATAAAATGTTGAAAACCAAAAAATGTCATTGTCGATTAACTGAAGAAGTGATGAACATTTATATTCAATAAACATATCAATTCATAGCAACATCCAACGTAATTTTATTTCTAAAAGTGGTGTATTTTTCATGTGAAACTTGCTATCAAACTATACAAATGAGAATGAGGCGGGAGATTTGAGACACGTAATTTTAACTGCCCATTTCTACAAGTAAAGAGCATCAATTTCATTTCTTTTTTTGACCAATATGTAAAAATAAGTCAGTACTACCGTTGGTAAAATATTTTCTCAAGCATGTAATCATTGTAGCAAAGTTCGTCGTTGTTGCCAAATAAAAAATGAATGATGTTTCTAAGGATTATATTAAGACGAAACAAAAGTTTCTTAGCTTTGGAAATATTAAAGTTACATTTTTAAATCATTTCTGAAAAAACCATTTCAAATTACATGTCCAAAGAATTCTTTCATTTGGCCTATATAATTAAGACAAACAAAGGGAAATAAATTATTTTGGTATTCTTTTGGTTTTTTGACTTGACTAATCTTTTTCAATTTTGTAATCATTTTTTGGGGATCTTAGGCTCTTTATATAATTATTTTTTGTGTTTTTAGATATATGACTTTTTGTGTTTACTAATTCATGACACACATTCTCTAAATTTAGTTTTGCACTAATTTGAAGCGTTGACCATTTTATTATGCTAGGATTTGTAACTTTGTTTAGTAATGATTAAGATGTGTTTTCTTTACTATATGTTAATAATTTTTTTGCTTCTGAATATTATCTCCTACAAGGCTATAACCTTCAATAAGTAACAATTCATCTCGTTTAGGGTGTGTTTGGTACGAAGGAAAATGTTTTCTAATATTCTCAAGGTATGATGGGCTTAACTATTTTTAAAAATATTTTCAAATCAACCTATTTTTCTCAAATCAATCGAATAGAGGTCGGGTCAGGGTCGAGTGTTAGGGTGTCACAACCTGATTTCTCACATCATGATAGCACCTACTACATTCCTCTAGTAGGTAAGTCTAACTCTTAGCCCAGAACCATAAGCAATGGGCTATCATGTGGAAGATAATAAATAAGAAACAATAAGCTATAAACAATGGGAATTTCAAAACCCAAATTGTACCATAGACATGCCATGGCGTATAAGACCCAAAGAATGCCTACAAAATCTACTCAGGACACATCATACAAGATAATAGAGAAAAACAGTTCAAACGATAGAATTTTATATATCAAATGAGCTTAAAAAAAGAGGAAGTTTAACATAAGTCTCAAATCCATCTAATATCTATTTTAAAGCAAATTGCAAATATTAAACTTAAATTATAAAATCAAACTAATTACCCACTCCAATCAATCTCTTTTGAGCATCAATCAGAGATCGGAAGTAGGAATTATGTTTGAAACCTTAACAGATAAATTAAACCCATGCTAATTAGCCCAAATCCATTTATGAACAACAACAAAACATAGCATAACAAAATTCTCACTACAATAAATCAACACCCACCCCAATGATTATACGTGTATTCTTTGAGACATTAGCCACTCATCACAATATTTGAAGAAATTATACCTTGTATCAAAGCAATCATGGGTAGCATTAAATTAAGCAATTACAAGCAATACCCACTTAAATTTCAACTTTAATTTGTCAATTCCAAGAGCAAAGTTGAAAAACTGCAAACTAGAAAAGTGCTCCTCGCAAAATAAAAGCGTTTCTCTCTCTATGTTTCTCATTTCTAGAATTTTTTACTTCCCCAAAAACATACTTTTTCTTTTGACTTTGGGCTATTTAGAATCTCCCCATAATTTGGCTCAAAACTCAATGCGTGACCCATTGGGCGACATTAGTCAGGCTCGCCAATAACATTAGGAGAATCACCAACTGCTCTTCAGCTCTGCCTTTTCTTTAATTAGGATTCAGGTGTTTTAACTTTAATCAGTGAGTTTGAGTCTTCCTCTCACATTCAGTGTTTTGTGAGTAGTACCTGTGTTCGCCTTCCAAACTTTCCATTCCTTATGTTCGCTCTTTGTATTTGGCGAGTCACCTTTCCTCTTTATGTCCGCCGACCTACCTCAATTAATTCAACTTTTTTGCCTTGTCAACTTGGGTGAGGTTAGGCGATCTGCCTTTCATGCCAGGCGATCACCAATATAGAGTTTACACTTCTTTTAATACATTTATCATTGCCTTTTCCTTTAGCTTTCATAGCTAAAAATCATAAAAAGATCCTTAGAATGAGACAAAATAAGGCATTGAGGATACATATTGAGCAAAATAGGCCACAAACGAGTGTAAATTGTCCTCAAGTAATTAAAGAGCACAATTAGTTCGACAAGGGTGTCTACAACAATTCTCAATGAGAACCAACATAGACAGGATAGCCACCTCAACTCCAGAAGCCTGCACATCAGCCGAATGGGCAAGGTTGCCCATTTTATATATTATGGTCTTTAACACCTCAGAATGTTTTTGAGCTAAGACTCGAACCATCCTTCTTGTGAGTAGGATTTCTACCGAGGAATTAATTTTTGTTTGAGTGTTAAGGTCACTAGATGTAGCACTTTGAGTTCCAAGAAGAACTAAAGAGAATTCATTCAAGTCATTCCTAGGTTCCTTTATGTTTTGGGTCAACTTCAAATGACCATAACTCTCAGTACATGTTGAGTTAGGTGGGCTAAAAGGTACCAAATATAATATCTTTGAATTATCTTTCCAACGCCACAAAGTTTGCTAAATTTCTAGTTCTAATGAGTGAGATATGACCTTTTGAAGTCAGCCTGTCCATTTAAGGAAAGTTACCCTAAAATAGTAAGGGGTATTTTGGTCTTTTGCTTTCCCTAATAAGATTTAATTTGTTTTTGTAAGGTTTTAGGGGTCTAATCTTATTAGGTTCAGTTTTATAATTCTAATTTATGCATAGGATTTTAGTTGAGAGTTCAAGAAGAGAAAAGAAGAGAAAAGAGGAGAAAAGAGGAAAGGATCAAGGCGTTCATCTAGATTCTTGAGAGTTGTTGCGGATTTTCACCATGGGTTTTATTCCTAAGAGGTATGTAAGTTTCCATAGTGTTGAGGTCATTCACCCACACAACAAACATGATTTTCATAGTCGAATTGTTCCATAAAGATTGAAAGATTTAAGTTCTTGATAAATGTTCTTGAGGATTCATTCTAAAACCTATTTTGTTGGTGTTTTGATGATTTCTTGAGATGAAAGTGAGTGTTTTGAGGGTTTTATTGAGTAGATTAGTGTGTATTTATGTTAAGAAATTAAATCCAAGTGATTGAGGAAGAAACCGTTCGAATCTAGGTAAAATAGGGTGAGAAAACGAGCAAAGAAAGTCGTTAACATTTTTTGGGTTGGTACCTGGTCCCCCCACACCAGCCAGTGCGCCCCAACCACACCTCTGTAGGCAGAGAGCTGGCACCCCATGCCACCCAGTGCTCCAGTGTCGCTTGCCCCCACCCATTCTCCGTCATTTCATCTGTTTGAGTTCTTTCGAAGGTTACCTTTACTCCCATTTGATCCTGAACACTTTAAGCTACTTATAAACACCTAGAAATCATTCATAAACATGAATCATAGCCTTGAATTCACAATTCATATTTCAAATTCAAGGTAGATTTAAGAGTCAAGCCTTGAGATTTCTTTCGAACATTTTGAGAAAGTCCATTTGAATGATTTTGAGGAGTCTTCTACAATTTATAATAACTTGTTTCAAGTCTCAAGTATATGAGCATCAAAGTTAGAATAATGTATTCATGAGTCTACACTATCACCTAGATCCTTCATATCTTGAACCATAACTCTCGAATGCATAATTCACATTCAGGAGAGAGTTAAGACTAGTGTCCAATAAAGTATTTGAGTTCAATTGTGAATTCTTTGAGATCAACTATTGATTCAAGCTAAGTTTTGAGGAAGGCAGTAAGAAAATGAGAAAAGTCATATACTTGAGTTCCATATTGTTATATAGACCCTTGAGTCGAGTCGTTCATGCCCATAAATTCTGCATGGACTCAAGTTCTAAGTCTTGAGTATCGAGGTTGTAACCTTTTTGAGATTATATTCCTAATCATGTGACTATTAAATGTTATCCATGAAGTCCTTAAGTTTAGTAGTTCATCCCCATAATTCCACATGAACCCTATTAGTGGAGTAGTCTTGAGATGAGAAATATCTTTGAGTCCTTGAGTGGAGCAGTCCATGCCTATAATTCTACATGAACCCTCTGATTCAAGCATTCTTAAAGTGAGTATTATTATTGAAGGTCTTGAGTTATGAGTTGTTGAGTCTCGAGTATTGAGTTCTAGTTACGATTATTGAAAACCATTAATTGAGTCGTTCGTGTCCATAACTTGGTATGAACTTTATTTTGAGAAGTCTTTTACAATATTCTTAAACTTGTCTTAAGACTTGAGCATTGAGTTGAGTAAGAGTAAGACTGAAGTTCATATCTTCAAAAGATTATATGGGAACTAAGTGTTTCTAAGTTTAAAATGTTTTCACATTTAAACAAGAGATGAAACACTGATTTCCAAGAGAGATTTTAAGCTAGTTTTTGAGTAATAATCTCAAACCACAGAAAGAGTTATATTTTATAAAATATGAGCTGAGTATATTTTTGGGAGTAGTATTGAGCACCGATATGGGAATGAATTCAGATAACTCTAGTCTCCATAAACCGTGTAGACAACGTGTGTAGAAACGGTCATACTTTTAGATGATTCCTTAATGCTTTTAAGCATAGACTATTGGATGCACTTAATTGAGCCGTTCTATATCCCGCCAAGCTATAGGAAAGTGCTGGCAGTGTGTGGGAGACATTGTATCATCACATAGCTCATAGTGATGGTTGTCGATTAAAGAAACTCTCACATTGTTGTTTTATATTGTATTATATACATATAGAGTTGTTATTGTATTCTTCAATACATTGAATTTCTATCTACTGTTTTAAAAGTTTTCCATATATTGCATCTTTTATTGTCGCTTTATCTTTAGTTGAGTATCCATAGTTGTGTATCTTGAGTTGAGCTATGTTTAACTGAGTTGAGAACCATATTACTGAGTTGGCTATCTTATCCTTTAGTACTTTTGAGTTTAGTAAGTTTAAGTAGTTTTGAGTATCCTTGAATATACCTTTGAGTTGAGTATCATACATTTGTGTTGAGTATTATACCTTTGCGTTGAGTTGAGTATCTTATTCTTGAGTTTAGTTTAGTTGAGTGAGTTGGGAGGAGGTAAGTATGTTTCCTTATTATCAAGTTCAAGCTTATTTTTATGCTTTAGAATTCCCCTTACATGCTCGTACATTCCATGTACTAAGCCCTTTGGCTTGCATCATTTCATGATGCAGATACAAGTACTCATGATCATAGACAGGCGTTTCGTTGATACTGCATGCAGATCAAGTTTGCTATGGTGAGCCTCCTTGCTTCAGAGGGTTCCACTTGTACATTCAGTTATATCAGTTGTTAGGATGTCGTGGGTCTTGTCTCGACTTCCATCTTTGTGAGTTAGAGGCTTTAAAGATAGATAGTAGAGGTTCAAAAGTCTGTTCATTTAATTTGTTAAATGTTTTAAAGATTTAAGTTGCCTATTTTGTGGTGAGTTGAATATATTATTATTATTCCGAGTTTTTTATTTGAGTTAAAGCTTTGTGTTTGAGATTCATGAAATTTTATTTAGTTTTTAAGTTGTGTATGCTTGAGTTAGTCTTCCACTTGTAATCAATCAAGATGCAGTTTCGCTTGGGGACCAACAATGGTTCTCGAGTGCCAGCCACATCCAAGGTGTAGGCTCGGGTCGTCACAAAATTGGTATCAGAGCATATAGTTCAAGCGTCTTATGGTGTGTATGAAGTCATGTCAAGTAGGATCTTATTTGCGGTTGAGAGGGCCCCACTTCTATAAATAAGTGACTACAAACATTTAGGAAAAGTTTCCCTTCTTTCATACTATTAATCGTGCAATAGAGCTATGTCATAGAGATTTATTCATATTCGTGCATTTCTCTAATTAATTTGACTACCCGTCATACTAGAGGTGGTTGAAACAAAAAGTAAGTCCTTTATCGATGAGATTGTAACACCACTCAAAATGAAATAGGATAATTAGAGCTTCATATGCGTGATAGTAGTTGATAAACTTGTTTAAATGTTTGAAAATGAGTTTATAGGTCAGTTTAATTGAGTTTGAAGTCAAATATTAAAGAGACGTTCAAAACGTTCGAAAACTAGTCGTTTGCGTGCTAGTGTGTTGTAGTGTGTCTTGCATGTTTTTATGTGTTGTATGAAGTCTAAAATCAGTGGTGGTGACCCTACTATCCTAATAGGCATGTTTAGGGTCCCCACGTTCAGGTACGACTCTCCAAGGACCACCTTAAGGGTCCTTGGAGAGGACCCAAATATTGGCATAAAAGGCTGCCATGGCAGTGTGTTTGTCAGTATTGTTTGACGCCCACGGTGACGCCTCGTTAAGCCAATGATGCCCCGTCAAAAGGGGCATAGCTCAACACTTAGTTGTGGGAGCTTATCCCCCAAATGTTGAGCCGCTGTCCCAAACAACGACCTACCAGGATGCTCCGTCGTTTGGTGCCCTGTTTTAATGCCAAGTTTCGGCCAAGTGACGGGTGAATTGGTAAATTCACCCCACGTTCTAATTAGACCCTAGATGACTATTTTACCTATTTTTGGGTATTTTAAATTAGTTAAATCTCGTTAACCTAGAATTAGACCTCATTATTTCCAATTGAACCTTCCCTCTAAAATAAATTCTCTTTCTAGAACTCCATGGAAGACATAGATGAAGCTTCAAGCTGGGGATGGGTTCCTACTGATTTATACTTCAAATTCCTAAGGAAATTAATCACAAAGGTATGGGGATTTTATCTTTGATTCTCCTTGCAATCAAAGAGCCAAATCAAAGTTATTTCAATGTTTTTCATTAACACTAAAAACCACAATTTCGATTCTAAGCTTTGGTTCTTGCATGAAAGTATTTCAAATGATGATTTAGGTTAATATTGATGGTTTTAATATCAAAAACTACATGAACCCTTGCATATCTTGAAATCCTAATTTTTGGGTTTATTGATTATGAGCTAATAATGTGATATTAATGTGTAGATTTTTATGGTATATTGATTTATGTATTGTTCTATATTGAATAATGAGGAATTGATGGACAATTGTGTTATATTGGATGTTGGCCTTGAATGGGCAACTGTGACCTAAGGTTTATGATGATGATAAAGTTGTGAATAGAATATTGATTCTAGTATTTGATATATATATATATATATATATATTGTAGATGTTAGAATTGTGAGGTTTGATCCCTTTTAAAGCGGGGAGGTGTTTACTTTATAAGAATGTTGTGATCATGGCCTTGTAGGCAAATTTGGATGATTGTTAATTTGAGTAATGTTGATTATGTGAAGGTAATGTGATATGATGTGAATTTGTGTATGGTATAAGAGTATGAAAGGTGACCTTGTGTAGAGACCTTATGTGTTATGTTTGGCTGTTTTCTTCTTTGAATGACTTATAATGAAGGTGAGGTTAGGATAGACTATGTTTACCTACTCTCACACCTATTGAAGAATGAATGGAAAAATGTGAGAATGAATGAAAAGAATGGGAGTTAATGCTAATGAATGAAAGTTGGGTCTATTGTAAGGATAGTCTCATAAAGTACTCCTTTAAATGAATGGGGTTCCTAGATGAAATGTTTTCTCATCTTTGAATCCAAGAGCTTCCTAAATGAATGAATGTTGGGTAAGGATGAGTACTCCTTCGTGAGTTGAGTTGAGAGTACTTAGTAGCAATCCTTATCTCTAAATGCATGAATGTTGGGCTAGGATGGCTACTCCTTCGTGAGTTGAGATGAGAGTACTTAGCAGCAATCCTTATCCCTAAATGAATGAATGAAATGAATGTCCAACTCCGTGAGGGAGTAATGTCTAGCACAGAGAGGATATGAAGATAGGTGGATACTCCTTCGTTTGTTGAGATGTGAGTATTTAGTAGCAACCTTTAAGATGGGTGCTCCTTCGTGACTTGAGATGAGAGTACTCAGAAGCAATCCTTCTATACCTTAACTATGTGCCCACATAGGATGAGGTAGTGGTCTCTACCACGTAATGGCTAAAAGAATGACCCTACTTTAGGAAAGTTGGGATCCCTCCTCCGGTAAGGGTTACTACCGGGATTCCATGTCAAGCTCTATGGTCTATGTCGGTTAAGGCTCTTACCCCACTTTAATGAATGAATGAACTAGGATCTCTTAAAGGTGTACTACTTAGGATAGGTGGTGGAATGGAACATCATCTACACATTGCACAAGTAGACATTTAAGGGAGATCTTGGTATGTCTTAGTAATGATAATGAATGAATGAGTCTTATTGGGCTAATTAATGAAAGTGTTGGTTTTTGAGCATGCTAATGTGAAAGTGAGTCATAATGAATTGAATGTTAGTGCTTATGTTGAATTGAATGTATGTGATGATCTTATGTCATTAATTAATGAAGTTGTCTAAATGCATTAAGTTGAATGAACGATTTATGTTGAGATGTGAATGGATTTTGTCTGTGTAGCCTTAAGGATCACTTGGGAGTGGTATGGAGAGGTAGTATGGGCTGCCTCACCATGTCTTACTTAAGTGAGTCTTGGGATGACATTTGGTGAGTGTTCTAGTTTTATGAAGTGACTTATTAGTTTGTGTGCTTATATGTCTTATGTGATTAATTGGGGACGTTTGAGGTATGCATGGTAAGTGCACTCTGTGTGACCTTAAGGTGATTCTTTATTGTGGGTGATGGTATGTGATGTTGCCCATACATTGCACAAAGGTATTGCTTAAGGGTTACTTAAGGTGGAGGTCCATGTCAAGAAGGTAAAGGTAAATGGGTTATGTATGTTTATGATGTATTGTGAAGCATATGACTTTGTATTGTTGGTTGTGACTTGTAAGGTGCCTATTATGTTGATGTTCATGAGATTTAATCAAAATGGCATGAAAGCATAACTTCCAAACAAATGT
>JAJOOR010018160.1:0-19684 GCA_036250505.1 Solanum acaule | reverse complement strand
ATGTATATGATCACACATTCATATAGGGGTCATATAGGTAGGGGTCATTCCACAATAGTACTTAACATAATCAATCATGTAGACCACACCTTATCCCTAACATTATCATTCACATTATACTCCTCATCATCTACACACTTTAAACATGATGCTGGCATTGAGGATTTCATACATAACCTTCATAGCATAACTTCATAAACATATGCATCATAATCATAAATTCAATTCACATCTATTGCCTTGAAGGCCATGATCTCAACATGCATAGATAGAAAATAAGTAGACACCACCACCATAAGTGGGTCAAACCACACAATATCAATTCCCATACTATAGAATAGAAGTTAGGTCAACTTACCAATTCTCCAAGCCATGATCACCATGGATCAATCCTCAACAATTCATAATCAATTGTGATAGACAGCAATAGGAATCAATAATGTAATTCAATAACATAAAAATAATCCAAGTACAATCCCATAACTTTGCCCATAAGGCCATAATTCTCAACTCATCAATATACCAACAATTCAACATGAATAAGTATAGATAATCATAGGAAACATCAATACAATCTAATCTAAACATAATTTCACCAATAGAAATCATATTCACAAAGACCCACATCATAGGCCAATTTTTGAGAATTTGGGGATCATGGGTTCTTCATGAATTCCTTTGAAAATTATCTTAAAAACCTTAATTCCAAATTAATTCATCAATAGAATGATTTGTAAAATCATTTGACAAAGGACCCATGTTTAGATTGAAAACTGGGAATTTGGTCTATGAATCACTTCTGAAAATATTTGATAGAACTCCTTGAATGAAAGGTTATTCAAGAATCAAGAGTTACCATACCTTAATTATTGAAGACCCATGAGATTGAAGAAGAAATCAGTTGAAAAACCATCTTCTAGCTTGAGCTTCATCAAGGTCTTCAATGGAGTTTTTGAGAGAATCTACTTTCGAGAGGGAAGGGTCAATTTGAACAATGGGGTATAACTCTAGGTTTTTGGGTTTTAACCAACTTAAAATACCCTAAAATAGGTATAATAACCGTTTATAATAATTCCCCAAAGCACCCAAACTACCCTTCACTTAGTTGGACCTTTTTAACAAGTCAAACTTGAGTTTTATTTTCCCAGATTTCGTAGGGAAACAAGTTCGCGACACGGAGGTGTTCCCAGAAGTTTCATAAATTAAAATCCGAGATAGTAGAGTCCGTAACATGTCTGCGATGTGGACCAAACTTTTTGGCCATGGGTGGAGTAGGTCCGCGACGCGGAGCCACTCCCTCCATGCACAACTTCAAGCTGCCTTGGCAGCTTGCTTGGCCAAGGTTGGGGTCCTCCTCGGGGACCCTTATGGTGGCCCCCGGGGCATCGTATCCAAATTTTTTGACCCTAAAAAGATTTATTAAGACGCTAGGGTTACCTCCACTGATTTTAGACTCCAAACAACACAGAGAAACATGAACAACATACTAGAACACACCGACACGTAAAAGACTAGTTTTCGAACATCGTGGTCATCCCTTGATGTTTGACTTCCAAACTCTCTAAAACTGACTTAAAAGGCTATTCTTCATTATTTTAACAAGTTATTAATGCATAAAACCCATGTGAGGCTCTACTTTATTCTACTTTATTTTGAGGGTCGTTACATTTTCTAATGCTCCTAACCATAAGGATGAGATGGTGTCTACTCCTAGGCCACAAGGGAGAAGTAATGATTCCCTATGTCCCACTTATTCTAGGTGTGATAAGAGGCATGAGGGTAGCTGTTTGGTGGGTAGACAAGGTTGCTATAGTTGTGGTGACAGTGGCCACATGAAGAAGGATTGCCCAAAGGAAAAGGCTACAATAAGAAGGGGTCAGAAAGTTTCCTCTAGTGGTGGGGATGTTGAGCCTCAAAAGAAGAATAGGTTTTATGCTCTCCAATCTAGGGAAGATCAAGAGTGATCTCCTCATGTCCCTTCCGTTATGTGTTTTATGCTTTAGTAAACTTCCGGATTTCTTTTCTTTTATGACATGTTATGTTGGACTTGAAGTTGACTTTAATATGAATAATGCTTAATTGTTGCCTTATGCTATGAATTACGTTCAGATGAATTTTGTAGGCTTGCTCCCAAGGGGGAGATAGTGTGCCTATCTAAGAAGGATATTGTGTTTATGTGTTTACATGATTTCTTTGTATGCATGTTCATGAAAAAGCTTAGGTCTTGTTAGGGATGACTAATGTGCATTGTTTCCTCATGTTGTAGTGCATTTAGTAGAGTTGCATATAGACTTCATGAGATGATTATATGAGCATGCTTTAGTTTGGAGTTGAAAGATTCCTCCTTGAATAAATGACTTTTAAGAGTAAGTTACAAATATGCTCCATGATTCTGTGTTGAGCATGTTTTAGCTAGGAGATGTTAGATCCTCCTTGAAAATGAATGAAAATAGAATTTCATGCATTTTGGGTTGATAGATGTAGGTTTTACTCCCTTGTGTTGTATTGCGTATGTTAAGCTTGGAGTTGAAGTTTTCCTCGTTGGTTGTGTGCATTTAGATGTATTGCATGTGTGATAGTCTGCAAGTCTAGAGTCGTTTCCTTTAAGAAGTGTATAGAATCATCATTCGAGGACGAATGTTCCCAAGGGTTCTAAGGTTTGATGTTTGTGAATTAGAGTCATAGATGAGATTTTATGTGCTTAGGATGAGGGGTTTTGTGGTTGAACGTCAAGGTATGTGTTAGGCCTCATAGCATAGAAGACCATTTCGAGTTTTGTTGAGCATGGGAAGCAAAAGTACCAAGGCAAAAGGGCAAGCCTAAGCCAAGGGGCCAAGGCTGCCCAACCTTGGCAAGCTACTGCCCAAGGGTCAACATCCACCTTCACGGGCAGTGGTCTTGACAATGGTCCGTGAAGGTGTCCGTAAAGACCCCTTAGAGTCATGGGAACCAAGATCCTTAGGCCTAGCTACTGCCTAAGGGACCACAGCCATCACCACGACCTATTGGCTTGACCACGGATCGTGGGAGGTCTCGTGGTCTTCCTTTAGCCTCAAATCGGTTTACCAAGCTAGGGAGTGTCACTGGTCAAGGGACCACGAGCACCACTATGGGCCACGGTGCCCTTAAAGGACCGTTTAAGTGGGCGTGACCCCTGGCAAGGGTCTGCCTAGTAGAGGTGTTGTTAGTAAATTCCTTTTTAAGTGGTTTTAATTGGGCGTCTTTTTATATGGAGTTTAAACACCTATATAAGATATTTTAAGTTATTAGCCTCCAATTTTAATTCACTTTACACTAGACCCAAATCAAAACCCCAATTCACTTTACACTAGACTCATATATTTTTCTCTCTAGAAAGACCTCCATTGAAGAAGAAGCTAGAGGTTGAACCTAAGGTCAAGAGCAAAGGTTCTATTGTTGAAGGCTTGTGCTATGGCATTTATTAAGGTATGTTTAACTTTTCCTCTATGAGTTCTTCCACTCATAGAGTCCCCGAGAATTCCCCAAGATTTGTGAAGAAGAACCCCAATCTAAGCTAGGGTTACTTCCATTATGTGGGTTTTTGATGGGTATGATTCCAATTTGTTGGATAATACGTATATATGATTAATTTAGTGTTGATTCATAATATTATGAAGAATTTATGTTAATTCCATGATTTACCCTAGAAATCAAAGTATGTGGGTTTATGTCTTTTTATGAGATATTGATGATCCTTCATTGATCTTCTAGGATTGTCACCATGTATAGAACTTATTCAAGAATGGGAATATGAAATCATGAATTGATCTAGACTTATGCATGTATGATAGACTATAAATTGTAATGATAGAATTTGGGACTTTATGATGAATTATGCATAGAATTGCCTATGATTAAGGCTTATGACTAATATGTCTTGTGATCTAGTCTAGTATGATTATTGGGGAGTAAAGATTGAGGGTAGGGCTCAAAGTCATAATGTTGATCTCTAGGGCTTATATAGTATGTCTAATATGTTGAGTAGCTTGCATATGAATGTTATATTAGGGGTTAGAGTTGTTGTGGAAGGCTTTTACCCACATGACCTGTCCTGTACTAATTGAATGCATGCATGTAGAATGTGAAAGGTCTTCTCACATAGAATGATTCTAGATTGAAAGGTTAGTTACCTAAAATGATTAAAAGCATGTTAGAATAGAATAGCTTGAAGTCTAACATGTCAAGCTCTACCAAGTCAACAAGAGTAACTCTATGGGATAAGGCAATGGGATAACCCCTATAGACTCTCTTAGCCACCACATAATCACCAACATGAGTAGAGATAGAAAAAGGTTCTGATAACACTTTCGGAGGAATATTAAACGTCATTGCCACATAGGGCATCACAAAAGATAAAGTAGCACTGAGATCTAATAAGGCATACAAACACTACAACATTTTAGGCTACGGCCACCCCAGTAAAGTGTAGCATAAACTAGTAAAAATTGTGGCCTTTGATAAAAAAGGCTACACTTTTGGACTTTAAGCAACACTTTTTAGGGGGTGGCCTAAAGAAGCGTAACATTTTACATTAGGCCACACTTTTGAAATGTCGCCATAGCAGCTACACTTAAAAAGCGTGGCCAAAGAGGTATAAAGGGCACACTTTGTAGTAATTCATTGGCAACACCTTTTGATCGATTATACTACACTTAAAGGCTTGGCCTTTGCTTTGTTATTGGTCACACTTAAAAAGTGTTGCCTTTTATATCTCACCTAGAACAACACTTCTAAAGTGTAACTTTTCTTATGTACAAGAGAAGACATTAGACGTCCTATAGCAACACTTTTGAAGTGTGGAAATGTTTTGTAGAATTTTCGTAGCCACAATTTTTCATTTTTAAGAATAATAATTTTTCTTTGCATATATTCAATAATCACATAATTAAATATATAAGTTATGTAAACCACAAAATTAGCTAATAAATAAATCAAAGCTATATATTTCAAATAAACTTCGAGAAACATGTCTTGTACAACCAATACTTAGAAAGCGATTGCTTAAAGATCTCTACTATCAATAAATTCCACAAAACGAAATGCATTCAAACAAATATGACAATAGTACAAAAACTCTTCATTGTTCACTAGAATAGATCGAGTTTACTTCTAGCTACTATTCATATTCAATTACCGTCATTTTCCGGCACATTCAAAATAAAAACATAAGTTAGTGAAATAAATCATGTATTTATTATGCTCAATACTTATGCAGTGGGGTAACATGCAACATAAAAATGAGGCTCACAAGCTCATGAATCAGGCCCTTCCCATCGTTATATGTTGGAACCTGTGGAAAAATAGATGTGCAGTAAAATATAGTGCCAAACAATCCAATATGAGGATAATGAAGTTCCTAATTAGAAAAAATTTCCTTCAAATTTTCAACACTGTTTTCCCTTATATCCAGTGGTCACACAAATGGAATGATCTTATCTTTATGGTGGAAAATTGTAGTCATGAAATTAAGGTTAAACCAGTTTTTTGGGAAAGACCTTGCAATGGTGTTTACCAGCTAAATACAGATGGGAGTACTCTCAATAATCCAGTCAAGATAGATGTAGGAGGAATTTTAAGAAATCGCCAAGAAAAGTTGGTGTATGCATTTGTTGTTCCCTTTGGCATTAGTACAAACTACCAGGCTGAGATACAAGCAGCCATACATGGATTTAATGGGTGCATGAAACATGGATACAGGAAGATCATTTTGGAGGTGGACTCTGAAGTGGATCACTGCTAACAGTATCCCTCCATAGTAACTTAATCACTTCATCAAAGAGCTGCAGTAGATCACAACCAGTCTTGAATTTTTCCAGTGTAAACATTCATATAGAGAGGTCAACTTCTATGTTGATTACCTTTCAAAATTGAGTCATACATCACATATTACTCAACACTTCTACACATATAATCAACTAGCAGCAGTGAAAGGAAGCTACATTTTGGAGCAGCTGGGAATGAAAAATTTCAAGAGGAAGAAGTTGAAAAGAATTAAGAAACCACCTTGAGGATATAATCAGTAGAGATCACAACAATAATATCAGATCAGTTCTCAGATAGAGTCTGAAAGAAATGCATGACTATGTTAGATTGATTTAGTGTAGGTAGCTTAAGAAACACCATGTCTCACCTAAGCCGTTGAGTAGCAACATAGTCTGCTATAGTAAATGAACGAAAAAATGCCACATTTGTTCGAGTATCATATGTCAATCTTGATAACAGAAAAAGAAGAAGAAAATAAATAACAAACAAAAATATTGGACATACTAACAATCTTGTAGAATGATAGATACTCACAATATTAATGCTAATTGTTCCAACAATTCTAAACCAAAGCTAGAAGATACACCAGCCAAAGTCCAAGATACAACAGTGGAGAATGTAATAATAGAAATAGGCATACTTTGAATCAATGCTTTTTTGATAGTCGACTGAGAACATTCTCACACTTGTCAGATATATCAGTCGAGCTCTCTTGTGAAGGGAAATTAGGTACACAAGGGAGGGACTGAAAAAAATAGAGAAATATGATTAAATTACAGAAACAAAACTTCTGATCCAGAATGATGTCCAAAATCAATAAGTGAAAGCTAGGACATGAAGTTCCTTAGGCAATTTATACACAGACTAAGAGAACCGAATGCAAACATTAAGACATGTAGTTCCTTAGGCAACTTATACACATGAAGTTACTAGGAAATATATTAGTGAAAGCTCCAATTCTACATCCAGCATTTAAAGAACATAATGCAAAATGAAGACTTGTAGCCAAAGTACAAAACATTGTTTCCAGTCACCACTACAATGAAGAGGGAAAAGATGCACAATCTTTGCAAGGTGAGGCACGAGGTAGAAGGACTATAGTTCCCATAATTTGAAGCCTCTGTATATCGATATATAAAAAATATAAATCTTCATGTAGCAGGTATGTTGTAAAATCAGTTGAAACTCCAAGAGACCTAGAGAAAGTAACAACTATCATATCTGTTAATTTACTACCAAGTTGAAACAAAATGCATTAGCACTAAACAGTATTAATAACTACACCTTCAAGAAATTAACTTATCACCAAAGATCATTAACAAGCTCCACAAACAAGAAATAAACCCTTTTATGTTTTAAGGATGAGAATGAAAGACAGTTGAAATGTAGACAAAGGAAGATAAAAATGGCATCAATTGAGTGCACCTGTTCACTACTTCTCCTCTGAAAGATTTGGAGACCTAATGCAGCAAAATTGGTTGATGAGCTAAGAAGTTCCTCTCCTTGCCTTGGCTATTATTATAGCTATCCCCTTGGCAAGTCTGCTATTTTCTTCAGCAATGCAAGCCAGTTTTTTCTTATCCATTCGTCTTCCTACAATATGCATAAAGAACAATTAACATAAGAATAGGAGGTTCAAACTGTGCACTATAGTTGTATCAACACTCTAGAATAAGGCGTAGATTTATAAATCTATCAGCACTCAAGAATACACCTATGTCTAGCCACAACAGAATACTAGGCCTCTGATTTAGTTGGATAACAGTAAAATCCTTTAAATTCCTATATGTCACATACGTTAAACGACAGCTGTAATTTGACAGTAGAGAAGTTGCTTCTAGGTTTGGGATTGTGCAACCCAGATGACCACTTGTATTTCTGTTTTACTACACCTCGCACAATAACTACAATAAAAAAGTCCTACAACAACTACTTTAATGAAGGCGAATGAAATTATCTGCATTAATGACACCTCAACCACACAAATCGAAGTCCTACAGAGAAGCCTAGTGGGAAATGTTGAGGAGAGGAATTTGATACCATAATAGTCAATGACACACAAGAGACAGAACAAAAAATGCAGTTACAACAGATTCATGAGGCTGAACCAGTCAATATTCAGCTTCCAATTTCTCAAGAAGATATCAAGACAGAAGCATTAAACTAGGTTAATTCACATATCTTATAGTTGAATAATACACACAGGGTGGCTTTCGAAGGGTTTGAAAAAGAAACCATAGAATTGTTGATGAAGATTGATGAGAGGAAATCACAATTAGATAAGAAGGGGCCTGGTAAGCCAGCTTCTACCCCAAAGAGCAGAGGAATTGGAAAAATCGAGTTGAAAAACCTAAAATCTAGCTTGAATGAAGAAGTGGAAGGAAAAAGAAGTAGAGGGAGGATAAGATAAGATGTATTAGGTACATATGTACAACTTTTATTTTGAGAAAAAGGTGCATCCTCAAAGTTATAACTATTATGATGAATAATGGATATGAACCGGTAATTAGACTTCTAACTTGGAAAGTCAAATGCCTTCTCATTGGGAAAAAGTTCTTTTTTTTGGATAAATGGTAGTACACAAAACAAAAAATGTTCTAGTGAGTTTTTGGCTCAACAGCAGAGGTAGCACACAATAGAATGTCTCTTCCATGTACGTGGAGAATTCAAATGTCGGCTAGTTAACAATGTTTTGCATTTAAGCGGAGGAGGACAGAGGAAGAGTCATTATCCACAAAGTTTTAGAGTTGGAATCAACAAATTTCTTAATTAACAAAAAATTAAAATCACCACAGTTGGAAGTTTGTTCTTTCCTTACTACAAAGCATGAGGATTTACAGCACCTTCAGGATTCAATACAATGCCAGATTTAGGCGTTGAAACTATTGATGGTTAATATCTTGGGGAATGTTTAAGTGTAAATGGACTGGAAAAAAACGAATAACAAAAGGTAGTTAGTAATTCTGAAGAGAAGGAAAAGATAAATGGTAGGAATCAAAACTAGATCCCACAGGTACTATACCATGAGGTTAGAAAGTTAACAATTACAAGGTACAATTCAAAATAAAGCGTAGTTGTTGGGGAAGTGAAGTCCAATGATCATAAAACATTAAAATGTTATACACACACCAAACGACCTAATCTTACTTGTAAAGGCAATCAGAACATAAGTGAATCAACTACCTATACTGCTTTTACTTTAGCTTACAGCCTTCTAGAACCATACTCTCATACACACATGTTCTTCTTGCTAGGTGCAAGAGCAATCTTTGCACAAGGGTAAAATGTAGCAGGAAATCTTCACTAAAGACTCCAGAAAAACTAAAGAACCTTAACAAAATAGGAAAAAGAAAAAAGAACAACAAGAACTTGAAGATAATTGGCAAAGTCCCTTTTGCGGAAAAAAGATGAGATCTTTATTTTATACGTTAGCAAAATAACCAGCTTTATACCAAATAATAAAGCAAACTGGGCGCATGCATATACATTCTACTTCAGAAACAATTCATAAAGGACGCATCTTTGAGACAAAAACTACACACCAAGCAAGATAGTTCACGCGTGCATACCCACACAAGATACTACCGTTTCCACAATTTGCAGATTTTGGATAGTAACTATACTCAGGAATTAGGATAACCTAATAGCAAGGGTAAAACATGTAGTGCTGGATATTCTAAGGAAGGATAATCATATCGAATTGAGAGTCACAGACATACGAAAATGTATATTTCTTCATAAGATTTGAACTGTGCGAAATACTAGGACACAAATTTATGAAATGTGAAGAAAAGAAAAATACCCTTTGATGGAAAAACTGCAAGCCTTGTACAACTTCTGCTTGGAATCTAATAATATATGCATATGATAGAACCTCATAAGCGACATTGCCTTCGACTTACAGCCATGAACCCCACAAGTATTACTGATAACCACATTCCCATTGTTCTCTCCAGTTCCTAGAGTACCAACCTTATTACTCTTATCCTCATCTTCCTGAAAAGCACTCATTCCAAACTTCCAGCAATACTCTCTATGCTTGAGCTTTACTTCCTCCATTAACGACCAGTAATAATCTCTGTATATATGATGTAGCTACTTAGTCCATCGATTTCTCCTTATAAAATCTTCCACTCGATGCAAATGCTTGGAACGGGACAGAACAACATCCTCCTCCCATCCGTCAATTTTGATCAGCGTTAAGGCATTCGAAGAAGAAGGGCGGCCGACAGCATTCCCAGTCGACCTATATTCCCAAAAAAAATAAAAAATTTGTATCAACAAAGAGAAGAATATCAAAACCCTAAAGCTAAATATGTAACCACATGCAAGCAATAAACCCAAAAACTATAAATTTCGACTTTTAAAGATAAATTTTTTACTTGATAAACTTTATTCCAACAAAATCCTTTCAATGTGATGAATCTTCAAGAAATCATCTTCTTAATTGAAGCGTTTGTTCTATTATTGAAGAAAAAATAAAAAAATCATCAGGGATTTTCGAATGTCTAAGATGAACAACAAAATTTTGAAACCCTTCTTCAATTTGCTTTGACAAAAATTTGTAAAGTATGCATTGATGAAGGAATACCTGACAACAATTTGTAGTTTTGCTTCGTGAAAAAATTCAGATTTGGAGGTTCAATAAGTTGAGCGTTCTTTCTTCAAAAAATTTCAAATTTGGACGTTGGGATTTTTATGACTTATTTTCTTTCCCAAATAAAAATGTTAGCGGGCTCTTGAAAATATTGTAGAGAATATATTATTTTAGTGAAAAGTTTAAGGTCAAACTTGTAATGTGTGGCGATAGATGTAAATACTTGTTGCCAATTATATGATATTGTAACAACGCTTATAAAGTGTAGCTTATACCATTATGCAGTACACTTTACAAGCGTTGCCAATATTATCGAAGCCAAAAGTCAAAAACTTGGGCTACGCTTTAAAAGTGTAGCCAAAAATATTTTAGGTAACACTTTACAAGCGTAGTCCAGATTTAGTATGGCCGTAAGCCTTAAATGGTGTAGTGAAATCAATAAGAAAGACTTTTAACATACCGCTTATTACATTTGGGGAGCTCTCTTGGTCACCTCGGGTTTGGAGACCATAGAAGAGGTTTTGCTTTGGGGCATTAGACTTTGAACCGCTTGGAGGAGCTTATTTGTCCTCTCTCCCCTTAAACTTGAGCATCTGGAAATATCTCATCTTGTGGCCACTCTTTGTGCAACTAAAATACCATCATGTTTCATGCCACACCTAGCGCATGTAGATCTAGCAAAAGAAGAACCACCTCCATTTCCTTCTTGAGGTTTAGGTTTAGACACCATCTCTCGGTTGAACTTAGATGGTGTATTAGAGGAACCTTGACCAAAGAACCTTTGTCAAAATCTAGGTCGACCTTGAGTTGGACATATTCCCATAACCGGTTCTAGCCTTTTTCACCTCCCTATTCTATCTGTTAAGTTTCAATTCCTCAATTTTTTGAGCTTACACCATAAGCCTTAAGATATCCATGTGATGGAGGAGCATTGTCATACGACACTCTCTTTCAATCATGTCGAACACAGCTGACATAAACCTACTCATCTTAGACCTTGAGTCTGCCACCATAGTTAGAATATATTTTGAGAGTTGGGTGAACTTTAGAGCATACTATTTAACAGTCACACTTCCTTGACGAAGTTTAATGAACTCTTCCACCTTTACATCCCTCAACCAGAGGGGAAAGAACCTATCAAGAAATGTTGATTTAAACAATTCCCATTCTACCTGACCCGCTCCTATTGGTCTCTCTCCTATCCACTGATCATACCAGACTTAAGCCACATCCTTTACTTGGTAGGTGGATAAATCTGCCTTATCTTTTTTAGAAACCCCCATAAAAGCAAGTAATTTATAAACCTCATCGATGAACCTTCGAGCATCCTCTTCCACTTTGGAGCCATGAAATTCTAGAGGGTCTATTCTTGCAAAATCGCTCACCGTTGAAGCGGCCGTACCCATTATTGGGTTCATGGGGGCTACCATTTCTCTGTTGACTTGTCCCGTCAAAGCTTGTGCCAACATTTTGAAAGACAAACTCAACTCTGCATGAGTTACATTCTCAACCAAACTGTCTATTGGAGCTTGATGAGGAGCTCCCTGATTCACATTGTAACCCTTCATCATTCCTGCATTAGCCCTTCGAGTATTCATATGCTGAAGAACATAGGTAAGGATTATAAGAGTTCTTTTTAGATTTGAACTCTAAGGAACAACTTAAGAGTAATGAAGAAATGAAATTTCCTAAACATCATGTATTCTCTCATTCATAAATGTGGCGCGCTTCACACTTATGAACAAGACTATATTAAACATGGCTTATGAGACATCATCTTAGGACCATTCTAAACCTTGTGAACTATTTACCAAGTTTATCACGACCCAGGGGTCCCCCTTGGATGTAACAAGGCATATAGAACCCCGAAGGACTCCATACAAGCCAATTAGCTTTCATAACATAAGAATTAGAACAATAAGAGTAAAACATATTTCAGGTCTTACAAATTTTTTCATAAAAGAAAGAAGAAGTCTAGACTTGTCACAATATAGCCATCTATTACAATCTTCAATGAAATAGGGCCTAGCCCATACAATAGGGAAATTACATGAAACAAAACTAAAGGCAAGAAATCCGTCCTCAAAACCATGATGACTCACCATGCTCGGTAAAAAAAATAATCCAAACTCTAGCCACAAGTATGATAACCTCGAGTACAAGACCCTACAGTTGGGATAAATGTAGGCAAAGTAGGCGTTAGTACAAAAATACTCTATGTATGGTAGCCTTGCACAAAAACATTAGAATCATGAAAAAGGGACATTTCATTTTAAAGCATGCAATTTGTCAAATTTAAACATCATATAAGATAATAGAAGTCATAAGTCATAATCATGGACAACATAAGTCAACAACATATTTAAAACATTTGAACTGAGATACGAAGCTTCTTGAATTACCATAGTTCATTATTCATGTTCTTTTTGTGGGAAGTATCCTTAACCGACTTGAGACCATGTGAGCTTGTAACACCCCAGAAACTAGTAGACCAAACTAGACCCTCAAGCTAGGGTTCAAAGGTTGATGTATGTGAATTATAGTCGTAGATGAGACTTTACGTGCTTAGGATGAGGGATTTAGTGGTTGCATGTCAAGGTACGTGTTAGGCCTCGTAGAATAGAATACCATTTCGAGTTTTGTTGAGCATGGGAAGGGCAAGTACCCAGGCAAAAGGGCAAGCTTAAGCAAAGGGGCCAAGGCTGCCCAACCTAGGCAAGCTACTGCCCAAGGGTCCATGGCCACCTTCACAGACAGTGGTCTTGACCACAATCCGAGAAGGGGTCCATGAATATCCCTTAGAGTCATGGGAGGCAAGGTCCTTAGGACTAGGTAATGCCTAAGGGACCACGACCATCACCACGACCCGTTGGCTTGACCACGAATCGTTGGAGGTCTTGTGCTCTTCCCATTGCCTCAAAGAGCTTTTCCAAGCTACGGAAGGTCACTGGTCAAGACAACACGGGCACCACCACAGGCTGTAGTGCCCTGGATGGACCGTTTAAGTAGGTGTAACCCCTGGCAAGGGGATTCCTAGTTGAGGGGTTTTTAGTAAATTCCTATTTAAGTGGTTTTAATTGGGAGTCATTTTATATGGAGTTTAAACACCTATATAAGGTATTTTAAGTTATTAGCCTCCAATTTCAATTCACTTTATACTAGACACAAATCAAAACCCCATGTCACTCCTCTCTCAAATATTTGTCTCTCTATAAAGACCTCCGTCGAAGAAGAGCCTAGAGGTTGAAGCTAACGTCAAGAACAAAGGTTCCATTGTTTAAGGCTTGTTCTAGGGCATGCATTAAGGTATGTTTAGCTTTTCATCTATGGGATATTACAACCATAGAGTCCCCTTGAATTCCCCAAGATTTGTGAAGAAGAACCCCAATTTAAGTTAGGGTTACTTCCAATGTGTGGGTTTTAGAAGAGTATGATTCCAATTGGTTGGGTAATACTTATATATGATTAATTTAGTGTTGATTCATTATATTATGAAGAATTTATGTGAATTCCATGATTAACCCTAGAAATCAAAGTATGTGGGTTTATGTCATTTGATGAGAAACTGATGATCCTTGATAGATCTTCTAGGATTATCACCATGTATAGAACTTATTCAAGAATGGGAATATGAAATCATGAATTTAACTAGACTTATACTTTAATGATAGACTATAAATTGTAATGATAGAATTTGGGACTTTATGATGAATTATCCATAGAATTACCTATGATTGATGCTTGTGACTAATCTGTCTTGTAATCTAGTCTAGTGTGATGATTGTGGATTAAAGCTTGAGGATAGGTCTTGAAGTCTTAATGCTGATCACTAAGTCTTATAGAGTAAGTATAATATGATGAGTAGCTTTCATATGAATGTTATACTAGGGGTCAGAGTTGTTGTGGAAGGCTTTTACCCACATGACCTTTCTTGTACTAATTGAATGCCTGCATGTAGAATGTGAAAGGTCTTCTCACATAGAATGATTATAGATTGAAAGGTTAATTACCAAAAATGAATCAAAGCATGTAAGAATAGAATAGCTTGAAGTTGTGATATCTGATCCCTTCATGTATAGCTTGTTTATGTAGCATGAGTTAGAAGGTCTCATTGAAGCTTGGGATTGCGGAACCATACTCTCCTAATATTCGCTTGAGTTAGAATTGCAATGGTCCTTTCCATGGTAGATTAAATTACCATTTGTGGGATGCTATTCATGGTAGCTATCACTATAGTAGGCATGGTAGCCTAGGATTGAGGACCTACACTCTCCTAAGGGTAGCTTGAACTAGCATTGCAAGGATGCTTTCGTGGTAGCTTGATTTGGTTAGGCCAAGGCCACTTTATGGTAGCTTAGGATTGATGATTCATACTCTCCTAAGGATAGCTTAGGATTGAGGGTTCATGCTCCCCATGGGCAGCTTGCATCATATTGAATGTTGCATGGTATCTAGGTTGGAATACTTGAATTCTTCCTTGGATAGCTTGGATTGCATAGTAGTGTGTTTTCCATGGTAGTTAGGTTTAGCCTAGTAGTGTTCTATTCTTTGATAGACCAGAATGATAAATAGTAAGCATTGAGTAAGTTAGCCTAAAGGAGCACTTAGTGTGAGTGATAGTATGAGATGCCATTCCTACACGACACAAGTATGACTTGAAGCTACTTATGAAGTGTCCTCTTATGTAATGTACACTTAACTTGGATTGTTGCTATAGTTTCCTTCCATGATATGATTGACTTGAGATGGTAGTTCATTGTATTTTATGAAGTAGGTCAAGAATGACATCTATGAATAGAAAGCATGAATAGAGTGACTTCAAGATATGCTTAGTGTGAGTGGTATTATTGGATGCCCCTCATGCATTGCACTAGTGTGCTTTGAGGTTACTTAGGAGTATACGTGATCTTATGACATGAAAACCTAGGTTTTGACTATGAAGGTGAACTATGCCCAAGAATGACTATAAAGAGGTACTTAGGATGGATGGTATTATAGGATGATATCATTGCCTTCAACAAGTATGCTTTGAGGTGGCTTGCGAGGTAGTTCTCTTGTAATATGATAGACAAAGGTTGAAGTATGTAAGCATGAAAGGTTAAGTAAATTCCATGAACATGATGTATCTCCTATGCTCATCTATTATGTCTTATGTTGACTTGTGGATATGTGATGCTTATGTTGGAGATTATGCTATGACTATGTGATTATCTCTTATGCTTATCTCTTATGTTGACGAACCATTTTGAGATGCTCTTATGATGATGTGCTAGCTTTCATACTTGGTACATTTTGTACTAATGCATATTGCCTACATTCTAACCAAATGTCGGGTTTCAGAGATTGAGTTGCTTTGGAGGCTAGGTTGCTAAGGTGCAAGAACAGTTGAATAATTGGTGAGTCCATATAGCTTCGAGGACAAACCCCTTTTGTTTCATTTATGTCATTTCTTTATGTTTTAGACGATTATGTGGGCTGCGTCCCAAGTCTTTTATTCAAGAGTTTTAATAGATGGTTTGAGACAAAGATGTAGTAAAGACTTCCGCTTGCTTATGAAAATGTTTTCGATTGTATGGTTTAAAGAAGTTTTAAATTTTTCCATACTTTTTATGACCTTATGTTAGGATTATGCTAAGGGCATGTATACGACCCCTTTGGGGTCAAGTAGGGCATGTTATGTCTAGGGGTACCCCTGGGTCGTGTAAAACTTGGTAATCAGATCACAAGGTTTAGAATGGTTCTAAGATTTTCTCAAACCACATTTGGTAGAGTCTTGTTCATAAATGTGAAGCGCACCATATTTTATGATTTGGAAGCTATTAGATGTTTAGGAAATCTGATTTCTTCATTCTCTAAAGTCATGCTATATAGTTAATATCTAGTTAGTCTTTCTCCTAACCTTTGCCCTATGGTTTTTCAAGTTATGGCTAATACTAGGGCTAATGCTAGGAGGGATGAGGAAGACAATTGAGAACAAGAAGTTCCTCCACAATTCCCAAAGCAAGCTCCTCATCAAGTTCCAAATGACCCTTGAAATGGGAATGCTGCCCTAGCGGAGTGTAGGGCTTCTATGCAATTGTTGGCTCAAGCCTTGACGACACAAGCCAATAGAGATGTTGTGGCTCCAGCAAACCCAATAAGAGGGATGGGTGCTTCTAGGGTAAGGGTGTTTTTGCGGATGAATCCTCCGGAGTTTAGTGGATCCAAGGTGGAAGAGGACCCGAATGGGTTCATAGAGGAGGTTTATAAGACACTTGCTATCATAGGGGTGACTTCTATAGAGAAAGCAGAACTAACCTCTTATCAATTGAAAGACGTTGCTAAAATTTGGTATGAACAATGGAAGGAAAGTAGGCCTGTTGGAGCGGGTCCAATAGAGTGGAAAGTGTTCAAACTAGCCTTTCTTGATAGGTTCTTTCCTCGGTAGTTGAGGGAGGCTAAGATGGAAGAGTTCATCAACCTTAAGAAAGGTAGTATAAGTGTTAAGGAGTATCCCTTGAAATTCACTCTTTCGTCTAAGTATGCTCTATCTATAGTGTCAAATCAAAGGGATAAGATAATAGGTTTTTGTCGAGTGTGTCCGATATGGTAGCAAAAGAATGTCGTATGGAAAAGTTTGTTGATAATATCAATATCTCACACCTCATGATTCATGCCGAACAAATGGAAGAAGAAAAACTCAAGGAAGAGAGATCTAGGGAGAAAATAAGGTCTAGGGTGGATGGTGATAAACCCTTTCATGATGGGTTTGATGGACATGGTCGCTCTAGGAAATGTACAAAATCTTTCCAGACAAGACTTTTCTAATACTCCTAACCATAAGGATGAGAGGGTGTCTACTCCTTGGCCACAAGGGAGAAGTAATGAGTCCCTATGTCCCACTTGTTCTAGGTGTGGTAAGAGGCATGAGGGTAGGTAGTTGGCAGGTAGACAAGTTTGCTATAGTTGTGGTGAGTGTGGCCACATGAAGAAGGATTGCCTAAAGGCAAAGGCTACAATAAGAAGGGGTCAGAAAGTTGCCTCTAGTGGTGGGGATGTTGAGCGTCAAAAGAAGAATAGGTTTTATTCTCTCCAATCTAGAGAAGATCAAGAGTGATCTTCTCATGTCCCTTCCGGTATGTGTTTTATGCTTTAGTAAACTTCCGTATTTCTTGTCCTTTATGACATGTTATGTTGGACTTGAAGTTGTCTTTAATATGAATAATGCTTGATTGTTGCCTTATGCTATGAATTATGTTTAGATGAGTTTGGTAGGTTTGGTCCCAATGGGGAGATAGTGTGCCTATCTAAGAAGGCTATTGTGTTTATGTGTTAACATGGTTTCCTTGCATGCATGTTCATGAAAAAACTTAGGTCTTTTTAGGGATGACTAATGTGCATTGTTTCCTCATGTTGTAGTGCATTTAGTAGAGTTGCATATAGACTTCATGAGATGATTATATGAGCATGCTTTAGTTTGGAGTTGAAAGATTCCTCCTTGAATAAATGACTTTTAAGAGTAAGTTACATTTATGCTCCATGATTCTGTGTTGAGCATGTTTTAGCTAGGAGATGTTAGATCCTCCTTGAAAATGAATGAATACATAATTTCATGCATTTTGGGTTGATAGATGTAGATTTTACTCCTTTGTGTTGCATTGAGTACGTTAAGCTTGGAGTTGAAGTTTTCCTCCTTGGTTGTGTGCATTTAGATGTATTGCATGCATGATGGTCTACTAGTCTAGAGTTGTTTCCTTTAAGAAGTGTTTAGAATCGTCATTCGAGGACGAATGTTCCCAAGGGGGAGATATTGTTACACCCCGGATACTAGTAGACCAAACTAGTGCCTCAAGCTAGTGTTCTAAGGTTTGATGTATGTGAATAAGAGTCATAGATGAGACTTTATGTGCATAGGATGAGGGGTTTTCTGGTTGAACGTCAAGGTACGTGTTAGGCCTCGTAGCATAGAAGACCATTCCGAGTTTTGTTGAGCCTGGGAAGCGAAAGTACCAAGGCAAAATGGCAAGCCTATGCCAAGGGGCCAAGGCTGCCCAACCTTGGCAATCATAGACTTATGCATCTATGATAGTCTATAAATTGTAAAGATAGAATTTGGGACTTTATGATTAATTATGCATAGAATTGCCTATGATTAAGGCTTGTGACTAATATGTCTTGTGATCTAGTGTCTGATGATTGTGGAGTAAAGCTTGAGGGTAGGGCTTGATGTCATAATGTTGATCGGTATGGCTTGAAGTCATAATGTTGATCGCTAAGGATTATATAGTAAGTCTAATATGATGAGTAGCTTGCATACGAATGTTATACTAGGGGTTAGAGTTGTTGTGGAAGGCTTTTACCCACATTACCTATCTTGTACTAATTGAATGCATGCATGTAGAATGTGAAAGGTCTTCTCACATAGAATGATTCTAGATTGAAAGGTTAATTACCTAAAATGAATAAAAGCATGTTATAATAGAATAGCTTGAAGTCTAACATGTCAAGTTTTACCAAGTCAACAAGAGTAACTCTATGGGATAAGGCAATGGGACATCCCCTATAGACTCTCTTAGCTACAACATAATCACCAACATGAGTAGAGATAGAAAAAGGTTCTGATAACACTTCCGGTAGAATATTAAACATAATCGCCTCATTGGGCATCACAAAAGATAAAGTAGCATTGAGATCTAATAAGGCATACAAATCAATAAGAAAGACTTTTAACATACCAGTTATTACATCTGGGGAGCTCTCTTGATCACCTTGGGTTTGGAGAGCATACAAGCGTTTTAGATTTGGGGCATTAGAGTTTGAACCGTTGGAGGAGCTTATTTATCCTCTTTCCCCTTAAACTTGAGCATTTGGAAATATCTCATCTTGTGGCCACTCTTCCCGCAACTAAAATACCATCATGTTTCATGCCACACTTGGCACATGTAGATCTAGAAAAAGAAGAACCACCTCCATTTCCTCCTTGAGGTTTAGGTTTAGACACCCTCTCTCGGTTGAACTTAGATGGTGTATTAGAGGATCCTTGACCAAAGGATATTTGTTAAAATCTAGGTTGACCTTGTCTATCGGACCTTGAGTTGGAGAAATTCCCATCACCGATTCTAGCCCTTTTTACCTCCATATTCTATCTGTTGTGTTTCAATTCCTCAATTTTTTGAGTGTACACCATAAGCCTTAAGATATCAATATCATGGAGGCGCATTGTTATACGACACTCTCTTTCAACCATGTCGAAAACACCTAACATAAACCTACTCATCTTAGACTTTGAGTCTGCCACCATAGTTAGAGTATATTTGGAGAGTT
>JAJOOR010018159.1:0-58414 GCA_036250505.1 Solanum acaule | reverse complement strand
TAAGTGTTGAAGATGAAGACTTGGTGAGTCCTCATAGATTCGAGGACAATACCTAATATGTTCTTTTATGTCTTTTTAGTATTGTTTAAGTTGTGTATGGGATTAGTCCCGAATTTTGTACTCTAAAGTATTAGATGGTTTTGAGACATTATGTATGAAGTCTAGAAAGTCTTCCGCTTGCTATATTTTTTTTTATGAAATGTTTTCTTGGTAAAGAAAGTTTTTAAATCCTTATGGCTTTAGTGTCTATGCGATGAATGAATGCTAAGAGGCTTGTATTAGACCTCTTTGAGGTCAAGTATGCCGGTTACGACTAGGGGGTGCTCCCGGGTCGTGACAATACCACTCCCATTGTATTTAGTTTATAATGTTACCTCACAGAATATTTACTGGTCACATTAAACAATTCATATGTTATTAGTTGGAATACACTTGTCCCTGATTTGAAACTGCCTATGTGCATCATTAGTTCCCACGTTCATGTACCATTTCATTTCATATCATCTACTAAGTATTTAGCTATTACATCTTCTTATTGAGAGGTTCCTTACCTTATTGTTTGAGGAGTTATATGTCTTCACTTGATACACATATGTTTCCATTTGAAATGTTTAAATGTTCATTATGTCATTTAAGCTCTAAATAATAAAAATGTTACATTTGCTATTGATGTTAATATTTCTGCCTCAAGTGCATATTCACAAGTCTTCTACTACTGGTCCATAGTTCCTAATCTCAACAATGATTATGACCACTAAAACAACAATCTCAAAAGAGTTATGATTATCAAAAGAACAATCTCAAAAGAGTTATGAATATCAAAAGAACAATCTCAAAGATTAAAGAATCTAAGTGAAGCAATCTGTATAATCATGGCTGGCAGCCCAGGGGCAAATGCCTAGCATGGATCAATCCTAATTGGTATAGAAGGGTGGCAGCTCAGGGGCAAAAGCCTAGCATGGGCCGATCCCAATTGGTATAGAAGGGTGGCATCTCAGCGGTAAAAGCCTAGCATGGACCGATCCCAATTTGTGTAATAATGAGGACCGCATCCCAGGGGTTAAAATGCCTAGCATGGGTCATCCTCTTTTATCACTGATCAGCTGGTCATATCACATGCCTTGTAAAGATTATAAATAAATGAAGAGTCAAGAAAAGAGTAAAATGTATATTTATCTAAGTATAATAGCGTATCATATTACCAAGTGTTAATAATCAAATCCAAAGGTGATCGATTAACGTGGTGAGAATGGTAAAACATGACATGGTGATTCTAAGGGTTGTTCCTAGTTTCCAAATGCCTCGAATGCTCATGTGTTTATACCACCTCATAGTTACTTGTTCATGTGTCATGTGTTCTCATAATTACTTGTTCATGTGTCACATGTCCCCATAGCTACTTGTTCACATATCCCTGCTCTCATAGCTTACATGACATAACTTGCTTGTTTATGTGTCATGTGCCCATGATGGCACATTTGTATATATTACATACCTTGCAACTCACGTGTTTATATGTCACATGCTTCAAAGCCCACTTGCTTATGTTCCACATGCTTCAAATACTCACTTTTCTATATGTGTCCTATAATACACTTACTTATATCCACCACATGTCTTATACATCACTTGCTCAAATGCTACATATCGTCACAACTCACTTATTCATGTGTCACATCTTCTTAAAACTAACTCGCCCATATATTAAATGCCCTTTTGTGCTCCTCTGCTTGTACGTTATAAAATCCACGTGGCTTATTGGTTCAAAAACTATTTCCCCTCTATGCTTATGTGAGAAATACGTTATGATAAAGTATCATGATGACATAGAGATATTCCCAAAAGGAGAATTTAATTATGTGTCTTAGTTTATGTCAATTCATGCAGTTTTAATACATGTATTTGTGGACAAGAAAAGGTACTTAAGCTTAAATGGTTATAAGTTGTTACAATAGATTCATATTATGGTTGCAGTCCCTAAGTGCTTCTAGCCTAATATGTTTCATGTGTTGTCTTATAGGATTTTCAGTACTTATCTTGCTATTCAATCTTCCTTACATACGAGTACAATTCCATATGTACTCACGCTCCTTTTTATTTTGTTGGGGGTCGCTGCATTCATATTGCAGGTACATACATTCAGATGGCAAGTTGCTCGACATGCATCCTTCTCAGGTTTTACACTATTGTCAGTCACCCTCAATTCCATTTGAGATCTTGTCTTGTTCATAGGATTTACATAGATAGTTTAAGGTACGTCAGGGTCTTTCTCAACACATTTACAGATCATGTCATATGTTAGAGGCTTCATAGACTATGTCCAAATAAGGTTTATATATTTAGAGTTATGTCCCCGTCTAGGTCCACCGAGATAGCATCTGCACCTATGACTTTTATATGTATAAAGAAAAAAAAGTATCTTCTCATGCTAGTTGTTGGTCAAGACATCATTTAATATCATTTGCATATGTTCCTTGTATGTATTCCAAATGAGTGGTTTGCTCGGTCATGTGATGGTATCAAAGTTAAGGCACCGAGTGCCGGTCTCCCTCACCTAGGCTTGAGGCGTGACAGATATAGTTGACACAAACTTTGCCATGTGTAAACTAAGCTTTCAAAAATATAATATATTTTCTATTAAAGGAACAAAGTTATATGATACTTGTGTTGTTGAGACATAATACATATTTGGTGAATTTATCACACAAACAACATCAGAGCTTTACAATCATAAAAAGAACATGAAAAGTATAATTTTTTTTTGTTTCATTAATCATGTCAACACAAAAAACAAACCATAAGGATACTAACTGACATCAAATTTCTGTCTTTCATTACTAATGTTATCATCCGAGCTTCATACAATCATAAGAATAAAATAATATTATTGTTAAATAATAGTGTCATAAATTTTAAAATTCATTATTAATTCATAATTTAATAGGTAATAATCTTTTAACAATTCTTCTAACATTCTATATAAAATACTTTAGTAGAAAGAATTTGTTAAAAACATTTCACTTCCATTAAATTTTTTTTGATTAAATACAACAAAACCTATTGAATTAAAAATTTTAAAATAAATATGGAAAGGGGAAAATGGTAATATATAATAATGAGGATAGGAATCAAGATACCATAATTTTTTTCCTTTCTCTGAAATTTATTTTTTTCTTAATGTATGTTTTTGTCTGTTTTGTTTTGTTTCCTACTGTAATCTAACTTATTAAGAATTTTATTTATATGAGATTATGAGTAGAAAAAGAAATGAAATGAACCAAAGAAAATATCAAATAAATGTATAGTCATTGATGAGATAAGATTTCTTAGTATCTTTTTTATATTTTGGGATTTGCTTTTTTATTTTCATTTACTTTCTTTAATATATAATTATTTAATGTCATGACTCAAAAATAGACGAGATGACACTCGCGTAGTATCACAAAGAAAAGCCAGCCTAAAACACAACAAAATGATAGAAATGCAGAAGTAAACTAGCAATAACATAAAAGCGGAAAACTTAGTCATTCTCAAAAATAACACCAGAACCTGATTGTCATATGTACGAGTCATGCCACCCCCCGAGGCTACCCCAATGATGTAACACGGGACCTTGGATCATGAGTGACCACAAGCATAACCCTGAGTATGACATATCATGAACATACTAAATATATCTAAGTAAACATGAACTACGCGGAAACTAAATCAATAAATCTCTGAAGTGGAACAAGTCCAATTAGTCTGAATAATCATAATAAAACATAACATGAGTTTAATTAGGGGTAATTGAGAGGACCACTTAACAACACAAGCGCAATCTACTAATATGTCTGAAAAGCCTCTACTTAGTTGAGTTGTTGGGACACCAGCTAACTCTAACAAAACTGAAAACTGAAAGCAGAGAATGAAATGGAGAGTATTTCTATTTTCTTTGAAGTATGAGGACTCACAATTGAAGCTACTGATGTCGGACCGAGAATTGATCTAAGAGTGATCTGGATGCTGAGTGCCTAAACCTACATCATGAAAGGATGTAGCACAGAGTATGCATCAGTACTTGTAATGTACTAAGCATGCATGATATAGATATACTAAGTTGAACATATATATATATGTGCTGAACAAAGCATAACTGAGCAATGACATAATCTGAGCAAGAATATAAATATTGAAACATAACTCAAAAGATAAGTTGAATGCAATGACCAAGTACTAATCATGAAGATAACATGTTGAATTGTATACTGATAGAAATGCTAAAAACATGGTCAATGCACTAAGATTCTGACTGTGGGAGACTATTTACCAACACAAACCATGTGAGCTAAACGTGGAGTCCGATGTATATGCCCCATCGAGAGGACCCAATATACCTTTCTAGGGGTATAAAGGTATGACTATGACATGATCACTAATATTGATGCCCAACAGAGGGGACTTATAATCCTATGCGGGCACGTAGTTCTGGGACTATGAGGGTACACTGAACCCTAGTCCAAATCGGTGCTAAGTCTACACACAACTAAATACATATGAAGCTAAAATGCACTACATACTGAATAGCTCAAAATACTGACATGCTAATTGAGAATGCAACATTTATATACTGAGAATGTGACATTCAAATTCTGGAGCATGATTTTTTGTTTAACTGACCTAGCAAGTATAATTCATGAACTAAGAGAAATTACACGAACTAGGGTTCTGAGTTTTATACAAGGAATTATGCAACGTTTTCAAGAAAACATGTTATTTAGACTATGGATTCTATAGCAGCTAAAATCATAATAAATTCCTAAGATTTTACAAATCCTAAGTCTAAACAAGCTATGTAGAATCATAGAAGTCACTGAATTCTAGCGACCTAGTTGATTAATGTAACCCACTAGTGAAATTCCACATACTTGGTGACGGAATCTATGGAGAAATCCTTTGGATTTCTTGGCCAAACTGTGAAGATTGCTTCTGCTTGTTCTTGGGAGAGCTGTGACCTTTTTCTCTTCTTCTTTCTCTAAGTTGTGATTTTTGGAGATTCAGGGTTCTGGGTATGTTTGACTGGGTTATTAGGCTTAGACTGAGTAAAGCAATAAAGTTTAGGCATCAAACGACGTAGTTTAAGTGCCCCAATGCATAGGGAAAGGACTAAAACGACCCTAAGTTAAAGTTGACGAAGTGCTACTCCCGAGTGGACTAATAGACCGTCGTTTGTACCATTTCGTGGTTTGGGGCCTGCTTGACAGGGGTACACTAAACTGAGCATAACATTTTACTCTTAGCTTAGATTTTAGCGAATTTGGTGGCGTTGGAATTTTTTACTCTGACCTTCATTCTTACTACCTACATTATCATGTTATATCTCCTCTTTAGATACCTATGCGGCAATTTTATTTTTTTACATGCTATTTTTACTTCCTTTATCTTTGGAGCTCAGTAAGCCTATGACTACTGAGTACTGCTTGTCGGTACTTATACTAATTTTCTTCACCCTAAAAATTATAGTACGAGTTCTCACTATTGATTTGGATCTTGTGCAGAGTATATTTTCGTAACACCATGAAAATTATAACCAATTCAACAATTAACATATCAAATTAAGAACTGGAACAATTTTAAGCATTGATAAAAAATAGAATTAACTTAAGTCAAGAAAAATAATGAGCCTGTCACAAACCAGATCTGAAAATATACACAATATAACAGTGTTCGACAGAATCCCGCAACATCTCATGCTGGTAGTAGCTTAGAAAATAAAGGAGGAAGCTCAAACGGAGTAATTTTTCAAACGGGAACATCCACATAACAAAATATTCAAGCAAATATATGAAATTCAAAACAAGCATAGAACAAAACCAACAAGAAAGTTAAAAAATAGTTATAGATTTCTACAAAAAAAATAGGGAAAAATAGAGAAGCTTGTCGGAGTTAAGCATTTTCTGCCAGTTGGTGGTCCTGTAATCGGATGGATGTTTGGTTTGTAAGGTTGTTTGTAGGTCTTCTTCGGAAACTTTAAGCTCATCAACACACCCTACAAAACAAATAAAAAATCAAGAGGGGGAAAGGAGAGGGGCTGCCAACGTTGGTTGTTGTTATTGTTGTTGCCTTGAGGAGCTCGTGGGTGGAGATCTGGTGGTTACAAGCTCGCAGGCTCGTTACTGGTTGTTGTGGGCCAGAGCTGTTGGACTCAGAGTTCGCCGTTAATGACATAACTCGAGCTTGCAGAAAGGAAATAAGGCAGGAGGAAAATGGGGTCTTTTCGGTGGTGAATTGGCGGAGCTCCAGCGAACTCTTTGCCGAAGAAGATAATAAACAATAAAAGAATATAAAAAAATCTCTAAATTACACCCCTAAAAATCTTATCCACCACCACCAACTTAATGACCAAGTAATTGTCTAAATAGAAAATTATAAACCGCCTTAGTACAATACAATTACCTTAAAACTGTGGGATAAGCCCACCGGTTAATAAAATATTTGTTTTTTGAAAATCTTATCTGCATTTAACTGTATTTCTAGACTATGCAAAAAACACCAAAATAAATATTAATAAAAGTAAAAACTACAATAAATATTAATAAATGTAACGAAAAAATGAACGGCATGTAAAAAATACGATTTAACAAAATATAATGATTTAATCAAATCATACAAATATTTGAACATATTCAAACTTTTGCGACCCAAAATAATGTAAAGAAAATTAACCAATAAAATTCCTGATATTTTGATAAATAAGGATAATTATCAACAAATGACATTAAAATTACAAAACATGTATTTTGAACTATTTAACGAATAAAACACTTGAAAGTTTTAACTTTGAAAATTTTAGACAAAATATTTGTGTCAACATTCATGAAAATGGAAGGATAGTTATAGCCTGAAGGCAGTAAAAGACGAGGGTACAAGGCATGCATGCTCTATCAAACCCTCATAAACCCTCTTAGAGTCAACAATGCCAACGCAGAACTCAATCTAGGAGGGAAATCCTTAATTCCACTTGAACACCTCCAAAAGCTTCTCCAATTCCTTTTTAGGCTCCAATTTTCGCCCAAATGGACGAAACATGACCGAAAGTACCAGATTTATATGAGGGAACCAATACCACACCGAAACAGCCGAATTGAGAAATTACAATATCATGGCGGATTCAACCCAACTCACCAGTCAAAATACCTACCTTATTCTCTGAACCCAACATCTTGTAGTCATAGGAGCGTTATGTTTGTCCTTAATTATTATGAACATCTCCAACAACATGTAAATCATGCCTACCAACCCATACAATGCAAACATCAGACAAATGACATGCTACACCTGAACATCTAGAAACAAAAACTACCAAAACAAGGAATTCAACCCAAAGCAAAGCCTAAAAAACAATCCCAACTCCTAAAACAAACAACTCAAGATGAAACACAACATTTTAAAATGAAACATTCTAATCCAAAGTACGATCATCCCGTGAACAACAAGGCTGCACTGAGCCCCGCTCCAAAATAACTCTGCAACCAACAATCTCCCAACTACTACTCCAATAGAATGACATGTTACTAAGGTAACCTCCCTAGCCTATTAGGTCTAATAGCAAAACCAATTCTGAATCAAGTAAAGTTGGTCTATTTACCAATCTAACAAGGATTGACATCACATCAAACATAGATAACTTGGGTGGAAAAAGAGGAAACCAAAAACCATAACACCACTATAACAACAAAGGCACCAAGGTAAAGGCACGGGGAGTTTCTCTGCCACTACTCTCAATAACAAAAACACAACCTAGTCGATGAACTACTAAAAGAAATCTACTATAAGAGATAAAACACATACACATCCGTAATTAAGGTTGTCACAACAATCCAAAGATGTATAACTAGTCAAATAGGCATGAAAGGGTATGAAATCCCAAAAACCACACAAAATAATGAAATAATATCAAAATAAGGGATACCTGGAGCCGTAACCTCTAGCTGACTGTCCCAGGGGTACACCCTAGATGTGACATAGCATATAGAAATCTGAGGACTCCACACAAGCCACTTAGCTCTCATAATATAAGAAATAGAAGAATAAGAGTAAAATGATAGTCCAAGTTCAAAACATTTTATAAAACAAAATAGTGGAAGTCTAAACTCATGTCTCATCATAGCCACCTAATACACTAGAAGAAAATTGGGCCTAGCCCATACATCATGTTCAAAAGTGAAATACAAGAAAGAAACTAAAATAATAAATCTCCGTCCACGAAGTATGAGGACTCACCAAAGCTTGGAAATCAATCAAATCACCTACTAGCCACGAAATTAAGCACCCTAAATATCGGACCCTACATTTGGGCAAAATATAGGCAAGAGTATGTGTTAGTACAAAATAATGTACCAAGTATGATAGTCATGCATAAAACATTTAAAATATGCTAAAAGGGACATTTTATTTCATTTCAAGTAATTGAACAAGTTAAAAATGATATAAAAGCTTTATAAAACACAAGTCATAAAATCATGGTCAATGCAAGCTAACTTCATCTTTAAAACCTTTGAACTCATGTGAGACACTTATTGAAGTAACCTTTGTTTATTATTACTTGTGGGGAAATAGCCTTAACCGACAAGAGACCATGTGAGCTATAATATGATCCCTCGGTGTCTCCTCCCAGAAAAGGGTGGTTCTACTTGCCTAAGGTAGAACCTCAAACTTCTAGCTCAAGTGGATCCACTAGCTAGTAAACCTATGGGGGCACATAGTTTATGGGATAAGGAGATTACTACTAGAAACCTGGCCTCCTCTATGGGGGAGCTTTCATCTCATGAGATTACTTTGGAAACCCGGCCTCTACTACATCAGAGCCTCCATCTTACTATCAATATCCACTCGGTGGTAAGCATAAATTCCCACGGAATACTCATTTCTTACTTGACTTCATTACTCATGAAAAGGTGCCCTTGGACAACCAATCCAAACTAGTTCATTAGGATAGCTCTTACTCTTGATTCATTTAGGTGAGAAATCCTTTCAACCTAAGAAACCTTTCTACGTGAGAAAACCTTTCACATCATGCTAGTATGTGTTTTAGTGAGATTATCCTTTCACAACATAACATTATCATTGATACTTTACTCTCAAAGCATTTGCATAGATTTCATAAACAATGCATAAATCCATAATTTACCTCTTGAGGTCAAAACCCACTTTCAATCATAAACTCTTAGAAAACAAGGGTTAGGTATGGATTTCATTGTAACTACATGTAAAGCTTGCAATACATGCTTAATTTCATAAAACACCTGCATTATACTCAGAATCCCTCATCATATGATTCACAACTTGAAAACATAGGGATTACATGGATTCATAGGGGAATTCATCATAAAAGCATTGCAATTCTTCAATTCATGCATAGAAGATAATAATTCAATCATTTAAATCAATAATGATAAAGAACCCATGTTAATTGAAGAAAACCCTAGCTCAATTGGGGAATGCTACCATTTGAAATAGAGAATTTGCGACCTTTATGGATGAAAGGAATCCTTGGATGAAAACTATCATAACTTGACTCCAAACGCTAGCCTTGAATAGAGGAATTGGAACCTTGGCTTGAAACCCTAGATGAATCCTTCTTCTTCTTCTTCAAGTTTCTAGAGAGAGAATTATTTGGGAGGAGATTTGGGATTCTTTTTTGAATTTAGAAGAATGAAGTAAATGGGGTGAATTTGGGGGTTAAAAGGCTGTTATAGGGGTTCTAAACATAGCCTAAACGACATAGTATTGAAACTAATTAATTAGGAAGAGACCCAACTAACCCTGAAAATAACTGCGAGCAGTCACCGACCTACCAACCAACGGACCCAATCGACGGACCGTGGTCTGACCTACGGTTCGTCCAGGTGGACCATTATTGGTCTTTTGTGGTTGGATTTTTTGCCATCGAATCACGGACCTTGACCATAGAATGTGGTCTAACCTACGGTTCGTAGGCAGTGGTCCTTGACCTCAAATCACCTTGTATGGGTGACCAATCTACAGACCAACCTACGGTCATTGGTTCAACCCATGGGCAGTGGTTGGCTTACGTGACCGACGCCTACAACTTCCCAAAGTCTAGTTTATTTCCCTTTTTCGAATATGGGGTGTTACAATATCTCACTTTTGGATCCATTTGTCCTCGAATGAGATTTAAACTGGTTCTAAAAGCTTAGGAGATTAACTAAAAACCCAACCTAACAATGCAATGCATGAAACCAAGGAGGAACTATCGACTCCAAGCTAGGACGTTCTCAAAACATCATAAGAGGGGTGAAACTAACTCTATATGCCTATTATTCATGCAATGTACATAAATAAGAAGGAAACATCAACTCCAAGCTGAACAAACTCAAATGCATCAAAAGGATGTAGGAATTACATCTAACAACCCAATATAAATGAATTTTCAAAATTTTTCATGTTCAAGGAGGAACTACCTTCTCCAAGGTAATAGCATGCTCAACATATTCTCATGGATCCCATATGCAATTCACTCTAAAAAGATTAGCTAAAGCATATTCATCAATTCATTTCATGAAGTCTATAGACAACTCAAACTCAATGTACAACAACATGAGGAAAATCAAGCATGTAAACTCATATTCTTTCAAAACACACTTTTTCATAAACATGTATAACATAAGGAAATCATGGAAACACATAAGAACACATGACTCCCAAAACAAAGTCAAATCAAGAGGAACTGATTACCTCAAGCTAGAATAGGAGTAGATGGAAAAAAATGAGGATATCGGGACATAATATCTGCCTCGGCCTCCCAAGTAGCCCCCTCAACTAACTGATTCCTCCACAAAACTTTCACTGAATCTACCTCTTTATTTCTCAACTTCTTGACTTTGCAGTCTAAAATCTCAACCGGAACATCCTCATAAGAAACACTTTCATCAACTCCCAACCTTTCTAAGGAAACTATGGATGTCGGATCACCCACACATTTCTTCAACATAGAGACATGGAAAACCGGATGCACCGGTGCCAACTCATTTGGCAAATCTAACTCATAAGCAACCATCAAACACGCCTCAAAATCTGATATGGGTCTATATATCAAGGACTAAGCTTCCCTTTCTTACCAAACCTCATTACAGCCTTCATGGGTGAGATTTTCAAGTAAACCCAATCATGAATGGCCAACTCAAGATCCCTCATTATCACACCGGCATATGACTTTTGCCTACTTTATGCCATTTTCAACCTTTCTCTAATAAGTCAAACCCTCTCTATGGCCTCATGTACTAATTTGTGACTTATTAGGGAAACTTCACCCACCTCAAACTAACCTATAGGAGATCTACACTTCCTTCCATATAGTGCCTCAAATGTAGCCATATCAATACTCGAGTGATAGCTATTATTATAGGCAAAGTCAATTAAAGGCAAATAGTCATCCCAATTACCCTTAAAATCAATGACACAAGCCCTTAACATATCTTCCAAAGTATGAATAGTACTGTCTTCTTGCCCATCGGCTTGGGGATGAAAGGCCGTACTAAGCTTAACCTTATTGCCAGACCCTTTTGGAATGACTTCCAAAACTAAGTAGTGAGCTGAGTACCACGATTGGAAATAATAGATATGGGCACTCCATGCAACATTATCATTTCTCTCAAGTATAACTTGGCATAGTCCTCCGTCGAATAAGAAACCTTGACGAGAAGGAAATGAGCTGATTTCATCATCCGATCTACTATCACCCAAATAGAGTCATGTTGTGGCCGGGTGCGAGGCAAACCAACAATAAAGTCCATATTCAACTCTTCCCACTTCCAAGTAGGAATGCTAATATCTTGGGACAAACCTCACGGTTTCTGATGCTCAACCCTCGAGAAAATGATCAAAATAGTCCTTAATGTATAGGGTTTGAATTATTTTGATCATTTATCTATACCATCTTATCAAAATAGTCCTTAATGTATACATAAAAGGTATCATTTTGATCCTAACCCTAAAAATTAACTGAAAACATCAAAAAAGGGTTAAGTTTAACAGTGGGTCCCACACTCTTCTTCCTCACTCTTTCTTCCCCATTGCTTCTCCTTCATGTTAAAAAAAAAAGAACATATAAAATGAAAGAAAAAGTCCCAATTATTATCTCTAAATTTGTGATTGAGAAGAAGAGGTACCTTTTCTTTCACAAATCCATTCTCCAATCTTCTCTCTTTCAATCTGCAATTCGATTTCACCGAAATCCGATTTGGTTTTTACTCACATCTGGTTGTAATCTGTTGATTCTGAGCTTACTTGTATGCTTCACTGTTCTTCCATCTCACTGTTGACTTTTGTGTTTGCGTTAATTTGTTATAAACTGTATTGATTTTTTGATGTTGACTGAAGTAAATAGATGTGTTCCCTGGACTGTTTGAACTACATTTCTTCCTTGGCATTTTTATTACCTCTAGATGTTTGTGATCTGACCATTTTCGATCTAGTAACCTCATTTTATAAGTTTTTTTTTTAACATGAAGGAGAAGCAATGGGGAAGAAAGAGGGAGGAAGAAGAGTGTGGGACCCACCGTTAAACTTAACCTTTTTTTTTATGTTTTCAGTTAGTTTTTAGGGTTAGGACCAAAATGATACTTTTTATGTATACATTAAGGACTATTTTGATAAGATGGTATAGATAAAGGACCAAAATAATTCAAACCCTATACATGAAGGACTATTTTGATCATTTTCTCCTCAACCTTCACTTGTTGGTAATTTGGACATTTAGCCACAAATCCCGCAACATATTTCTTTATCCCATTCCACCAATAGACTTTCCGCAAGTCACGGTACATCTTGGTGGCTCTCGGGTGAATGGAATATCGCGAACTATGGGCTTTAGCCAAGATTTGTTCCCTTAAATCATCAACATTTGGAACACATAACCGACCTTGGTATCTAAGTATCCCATCTCCCCCTTGCGAGAAGGCCTCAACGGATTTCTAAAGTACCTCCTCTTTCAATTCTACCAAAATTGGATCGAGACCTTGCTTGGCTTTCACATCTGCCACAAAAGACAATTCGGAACCATTGTGAACCATAACACCACTTTTGGTGGAATCCACTAGTTGAACACCTAATCGAGATAAACAATGAACATCTCAAACCAATTCTTTCTTTTCTTCTTCAATATGAGCAACACTACCCATTGATAACTGACTAAGAGCATTCACTACCGCATTAGCTTCACCGGGGGTGATAAAGAATACTCATGTTGTAATCTTTCAATAACTCAACACACCTTCTTTGGCGAATATTCAAATCCTTTTGACTGAAAACATATTGCAAACACTTCTGGTCGGTAAACACATCTACATGAACACCATACAAATAATGCCTCTGAATATTTAAGGCAAAAACAACCGCCGCTAATTCAAGGTCAAGGGTAGGATAATTCCTCCTATGAACTCTAAGTTGCCTTGAGGCATATGCAATCACTTTCCCATTTTGGATAAAGCACACACCCTAACCCAATTCCAAAAGTATCACAATAAACCACAAAGCTATCTGTCTCTTCCGATAAGGTCAACACCAGAGTAGAAATTAGTATATGTTTCAACTCTTGGAAATTCTTCTCACATAATTCATATGAATTTAGCCTTTTTTTGAGTCAAAGCCGTCAAAGGAGAGGCAGTAGAAGAAAACCACTCAATAAACCTTCAATAATAACCGGCCAAACCCAAGACACTTCTAATATCCGAAGTAGTTAGAGTTCTAGGCCAACTCTTGACCGCATCCATCTTCTTAGCATCTACCTCAATTCCCGTAGTTGAGACAATATGACCAAGAAAAGCTACGGATCTAAACCAAAATTCACATTTGCTAAACTTTGCAAAAAAGTTGTTGGTCCTTAAGAACTTGCAACACAATTCTCAAATGATCAATATGATCATTCTCACTCCTTTCGTAGATCAAAATATCATCGATAAACATGATCACAAACATGTCTAGGTATTACCTAAACACTCTATTCATCAAGTCCATAAACGTCGTCGGATCATTAGTTAAACCAAACGACATTACTAGGAAAACATAATGACCATACTGAGTTCAAAAAGTCATCTTCGGAATGTCATCTTCTCTCACCCTCAATTGGTGATAACTCGATCAAATATCAATCTTAGAGAAATAACTTTCCCCTTGACGTTGGTCAAATAAATTATCTATCCTTAGAAGAGGATACTTATTCTTAATAGTCACCTTGTTCAACTGGCGATAGTCAATACACATATGAAGAAAACCATCATTCTTTCTAATGAACAAAACCGGAGCACCCCATGAAGAGATACTCGATCGTATGAAACCCTTGTCTAACAGATATTTCAACTGTTCTTTAAACTCCTTAAGTTCTGTCGGAGCCATATGGTAAGAAGGAATAAAAATAGGTTGCATATCTAGAAGAAGGTCAATATCGAAGTCTATTTCCCACTCGGGAGGAATACCGGGTAAGTCATCTATGAACACTTTCGAAAACTCATTTACAACTGGGACCAACTCAAGAGATGGGGTTTCGGAATCTACATTCCTCACCTTAACTAGATGGTAAATGAAACCCTTCAAAATCATCTTTCTAGCTGTAAGATAAGAGACAAATTGACCCTTAGGCATAGAACTATCCCCCTTCCACTCTGGGAGAGGCTTATTTGGAAACTGAAACTTGACTTTACGAGCTCTACAATCAATAGAAGCATAACAAAAGTGCAACCAATCCATACCTAAGATAACATCAAAATATAACATATCAAGCTCTACCAAGTCAATAAGAGTAACTCTATGGGACACTTTCAATAGACCCTCTTAGCCATAATAGAATCACCAACAAGGGTAGAGACAAAAAAAGTTCTAACAACACATCGGGGAGCATATCAAACCTCATAGCCACATATGGCGTCACAAAATAAAAAGTAGCACCGGGATCAAGCAAATCATATACATCTAGTTGAAAAACTTTCAACATACCGGTAACTACATCGGGAGAACTCTTTCGCTCACCACGATTCTGAAGTGCATAGAAATGGTTTTTCTTAGGAGCATTGGAACCCGAACCACTAGGAGTAGCTTGCTTGCCCTGTCTCCCTTTAGCCATAAGCACCAACAATCCCTCATTTTTTGACCACTTTTACCATAACCATCTGTACCGGCTAGGCACTTGCCATCGTGCTTCCTTCCACACTTAGTACAAGTAGACCTAGATAATGAAGATCCAATACCATTACCTCCTTCAGGCTTAGGGTTAGACACCCTATCTTGGTTGAACATTGGAGGAACATTAGAGGAATCTAGGCCAGAAAACTTTTGTCGAAATCTAGGACAACCTTGTCCATTGGACCTTGCATGAGAAAAAATTTCATGAGCGGTCTTAGCCCTCTTTAACTCTCTAGACTTTTCCTTAAGTTTTTCCTCTTCAATTTGTTGTGCATGCACCATGAGATGAGAGATTTCGATATCATGGATGAAGATGGCGGTTCGACATTCTTTAACTACCATTTCGAACACCCTTAATATGAACTTTCTCATTCTAGCCCTTGAATCTGCAACCATTGTTGGAGCATATTTCAACAATTGAGTGAACTTTAGAGCATACTTCATCATGCTCATACTCCCTTGCCGGAGGTTAATGAACTCAAGAACCTTTGCTTCCATCATCTCAAGGGGAAAGAACCTATCAAGAAAAACGGCTATGAACTTCTCCCAATCAAGAGGACCTGCATCTTCTAGTCTCCCTTATTTCCATTGATTACACCATATTTGAGCCACTCCTTTTAGTTGATAAGCAGCCAACTCTGCCTTTTCTACCGGCGTAACTCCCATGATCACCAAAACCTTATAGACCTCATCAATAAACTTTTGAGGATCTTTCTTAACTTTCAAACCATGAAACTCCAAAAGATTCATCCTTGTGAAGTCTCTCACTCTTGAAGCTACCGTACCCACATTTGGGTTTACGGAAACCGCAACCTCCCTATTTTCTTGGGTCGTTACCGCTTGAGCCAACACTTGAAAAGCAACCCTAAACTCCGCATTTGACACTTATTCAGCCAAAGGATCGACTGGAACTTGAGGAGCTTCTTGTTCCATATTCTCCCACACATTCCTTCTAGCATAAGCTCTTCGAGTAGCCATATCCTAAAGAACATAGGATAAGGATTAGGAGAGATATTATAGAGTTAGACCCTATCACACGACTTAAGAGTAATGAAAGAAGTGGAGTTTCTACTCATCTTGTAGCCTCTCATTCATAAATGTGGCTCGCGTCACACTTATGAACAAGACTCTACTAGACCTGGCTTAGGAGACATCCAAGGACCATTCTAAACTTTGTGCTCTCATTACCAAGTTTGTCATAACCCAGGGGTACACCCTAGATGTAACAAGGCTTAAAGAACCCCGAAGGACTCCACACAAGCCACTTAGCTCTCATAACATAAGAATAGAACAATAAGAGAAAAATGATAGTCCAAGTTCAAAACATTTTATAAAATGAAATAGCGGAAGTCTAAACTCATGTCTCATCATAGTCATCTAAAACAATAGAATGAAATTAGGCCTAGGCCATACATTATGTTCAAAAGTGAAATACAAGAAAGAAACTAAAATAATAAAACTCCGTCCTTGAAGTATGAGGACTCACCAAATCTCTTAAATCAATCAAATTACCTACTAGCCACGAAACTGAACACCCTGAATATCAGACCGTACATTTGGGAAAAATGTAGGCAAGAGTATGTGTTAGTACAAAACAATGTACCAAGTATGATAGCCATGCATAAAACATTTAAAACATGCTAAAAGGGACATTTCATTTCATTTCATGCAATTGACCAAGTTAAACATGATTTAAAAGCTCTATAAAACATAAGTCATAAAATCACGGTCAATGCAAGCTAACTTCATCTTTAAAACCTTTGAAATCATATGAGATACTTCTTGAAGTAACTTAGTTCATTATTACTTGCATAGCGTTAACTGACAAGAGAGCATGTGAGCTATAACATGATCCCCCGGTGTCTCCTACATCGAAAAGGGTGGTTCTACTTGCCTAAGGTAGAACCTCAAACTTCTAGCTTAAGCGGATCCACTATCTAGTTAACCTAGGGGGCACATAGTTTATGGGATAAGGAGATTTCTTCTAGAAACCCGGCCTCTTCTACGGGGGAGATTCCATCTCATGAGATTACTTTGAAAACCCAGCCTCTACTATGGGAGAGCCTCAATCTCACTATCAATATCCACTCGGTGCTAAGCATAAATTCCCACGGAATAGTTATTTCTTACTTGACTTCATTACTCATGAAAAGGTACCCTTGGACAACCAAACTAAACTAGTTCATTAGGATAGCTCTTACTCTTGATTCATTTAGGTGAGAAAGCCTTTCAACCTAAGAATCCTTTCTATGTGAGAAAATATTTCAAATCATGCTAGTATGTGTTTTACTAGAATATCCTTTCACAACACATCATTGCTACGTTACTCTTAAAGCACCCTTAAAACATTTGCATAGATTTCATACACAATGCATAAATCCATAATTTACCTCTTGAGGTCAAAACCCACTCTGAATCATAAACCCTTAGAAAACGTGGGTTAGATATGTCTGTCATCATAACTACGTATAAAGGTTGCAATACATGCTTAATTTCATAAAACACTGGCATTATACTCAAAATCTCACATCATATGATTCACAACTTGAAAACATAGAGATTACATGGGTTCATATGGTAATTCATCATAAAAGAATTGCAATTCATCAATTCATGCATAAAAAATCAGAATTCAATCATTTAAATCAATAATGATAAGAACCCATGCTAATTGAAGAAAATCCTAGATCAATTGAGGAATTCTACCATTTGAAATAGAGTGTTTGGAAACTCCATGGATGAAAACTCTCATACCTTGACTCCAAATGCAAGCCTTCAATGGAGGAATTGGAACTTAGCTTGAAACCCTAGATGAATTCTTCTTCTTCTTCTTCAAGTTTCTAGAGAGAGAATTATTTGGGAGGAGATTTGGGATTCTTTTGTGAATTTAGAAGAATGAAGTAAATGGGGTGAATTCGGGGTTAAAAGGCTTTTATAGGGGTTCTAAACATAACATAAATGGCATAGTATTGAAACTTATTAATTAGGAAAAGACCCAACTAACCCTGAAAATAACATCTAGCAGTCATCGACCTACCAACCAACGGACCCAGTTAACGGTCCGTCCTGGTGGACCGTCGTTGGTCTTCTGGGGCTTAATTTTTGTCCATCAAACCATGGACCCTAACCACAGACCATGGTCTGACCTACGGTCCGTAGGTCGAGATGTGGTCCTGAACCTCAAAACACCTTGGTGGGGTGACCAATCCACGGACCCACCTATGGTTCGTGGTGCAACCCACGGGCCGTGGTTGGCCTCTGTGGGTGGCACCTGCAACTTCCCAAAATCTGACTTATTTTCCTTTTTCGAATAAGGGGTGTTACACTGATTTGTGGAGCATAAAACTTATTATGCCCCACTTAAACATAAAAATTTGAAGCACCATCAGCATCACTTAGGGCACAATTTCTGACCGAGTGTACAATCAACCTATGAGAATGACCCTACTAAACATAACGAATCGTAGTCCCACATCGGGGACAAGCTCTCCATAGATACAACAAGATCCAATGACTCTGGTCTGGAGAATGAAAGAAGTCAAGAATGTCTAGAAGATCAACTCCTGCCTAGGGCACTCCCTAGACTAGTGGTCAAACCATCACAATAATAACAACCTCCAAGGATGAAGCCCGACATGAAGAACATAAAGAGTTTCCCTACCTACCTCCACTAGACTCAGGACAACCCCTAATAAACTAAAATGAAGCCTTACAATAATATCTGACAAAGTGGCCTACCTTACCACACTTATAGTAACCACCACAAGAGCAACCTGCTATTAAGACCCATTTGGAGTAAGATAAGCCCCAACACATACAGTCTCGAAATGCTCACAGTGAGAAGTCTAACTTGAACTCTACATGTCGTAGGCTTCTCAACCTAAATCATAACCCCCTGGAAGCTATGATACTACCTTTATTGGCCTAATAAGTTGAGATGGAAGATAACCCTTACTGAACTAATACCCACCTTAAAGTGGAATGCGGTCACTGTTGTACTGATGGCATTGCGTCTTACCAATATACCTAAAAGTCGCAAGGCATGCCTTCTCCACGGACCTCACATGACTAACGACCTGGGGAAAGGTAGACCCAACTACTATCAAGTGCTCTGATGCCAACCAGAGTGGCAAACACAACCCCAAATGGAAGTCAAATCTAGATCCATAGGGAATAATATGTGATTATGCCCAGCTCACTCAAGAAATACCAATACATACTCGAAAATGGATGATGAACCCTGTTAGGGACAAATCAACTTAACTCTATCTTGAGAAGCACCCGTTGCACAAGAACCATACCCACATGTGGTATATCCTCAAAGAGATTAAGGCCTCCTAGCACCAAACCTTAAATAGACTAAGTAGTCAATGACCCTGTCGAAGCCTAGGCTACTGATGAGTCCACAAATTGGACTCATTTAGGGCTATATTTTGATAGAATTAGTGTCCTCAAATGCATATTTTGTCTTAATATCTGATGAAAACCCTTAAGTTTCAAGTATTTGGAGTTTGAGGCAAAGCATGGACACAACTTAGCAAAAAGGAACAAAAGCAGCTGAAAAGAATGAAGAAATGAAGATTTGTGGATCGCTGAACCCATTTGGCAAATCGCCAAAAGATCTTAGTCTCGCCTTTTGTTCCAGTGTGCTGAGCCCTGAAGGAAAGGATCAAATTGGTGGTGAAAAGTAGCATTCGACGTGTCACCGAGCAGTTCCGTGAAGCATTACTATGTTGCCCAATGATCCAAAACACGACAATGCTGAAGGCGAATGTAAGATGGCGATGAACTACACCAAAGGGTGAATCGCCGAGTTGATCGGTGATTCCGACTAATGTCTCTGAGTGATCCGCTGTAGCACAAATTTTTGAAAACTATAAATACTCATTGAGAGTTGTATCTTATCATCAGATTTTTAAGGATTTTTAATACAGAATTTTTAGCTTTTATTTTTGAGTTCTAAGTTTGGAGAGGGTTTTGAAGAACTTGAAGATACAAAGGGTTTCATCTCCAAGAATTTGGGCTTCGGTTGTTTGGATTCTTCACTCTTGACTTGTTTTGAGACTTAAATCTTCATACCCATTTGAATGCAAACTCATTTCTGTATAAATTGCTATCTTTTTAGCATATCTAGCTAAAACCCCAATTCTAGGGTTGTGATTTTGTGAATATGGGTTAGATTAGTTATTGGGTTTTGCTTGTTGGTGGTTTATTTGTTGTTTTGATTGTGATTTCCTTTAGTAGTTGTGGTGGAACATAATGAAATTATAGCTGCAAATACAATTTCACATTTGTGTTTTCAACCTGCTCAAGAGAGAGGACGTAAAACTAAGACTACTAAATTGATGGCCAGTGGGAGTGGGTCGACATGAGGTTTAGCTCGAGAGAATGAACCCTAGTCTCATTCCCACACACTCAGCTTGAGAGAGTGAGTGGGCTAAGGCGAAGGCTATTCTTCATACGGCAAGTGGGTGTCCGAGAGGAACCCATTTGATTCGGGGTAAGTTGCTCGAGAGAGAATTTACCCCCATTATAGTCTAGCCTAGTCACAAATATTCAACAGATTTATTGTAAAAAGCATCTACCCAATAATTTAGTCTATCCCGTATTCCTATCACATCCCAAGAATCCCATCTCCATATTAGTATCTTGCTTTATTTTCACTGTTTTGCCTGATTTTTGCTTACTTGTTACAAACCCCCATTGTTAATTGACACTTTTGTGTCACCCCTTTATTTAATATGTTTTTATTCGACAATGTGTTTACTATGACTAATTGGAACTAAATTTTATTTTTCTATTAATTTTCAAGCCCACTCCCTTGGGACTCGACCCCAACCCTTGGTTGGGTTATTATACTATTGTACGATCGTAGACACTTGTATTGGAAGTTGTGTCTTGATTACGTAAACATCAACTACACTGAATATCTCTGCCTTCTGTAGAACATCTCCAAACTCAAGGCTTGTGCCTGATTAAGGCTCTCTAGCCCAACCAAGTGCTGAAACTCCAGTAGAATGTGTTGATATATAGTCCACGTCCATAAAATACATCATGTTATTAATCTAAAAGAGAGTCGATGCCAAAGAAGCAGTTTTAGAGGTTAATTGAATTAAAAGCACAAAATAAGTGGTAAAAATTGAGCCCAATAAAAGGCAGCAATCCTAATACTTAAAAAATACCAACCTAAATAAAATGAAAATCATACTGAACTTCATCTAATAAAGTTCAACCATGAAAGTAGATCGTAGCATTCTTCAAATATGATCAACAATGCTCTAAATAGACATCAAAAAGGTTACACACGTCTAAGACACATCAGATTATCACCATTCTAACCAATTATTGATCACAACATCACAATGGAAGATTAGACACCAAAATCACAATAACTATGGATGGACCAAAAATCTAGTCAAAATGGGAATATAGGACCTGCACCAAGAATCCTGAAATTTACTTCTTCAAAATATCCTAATCCATATAAACATCTTGTGTCTCAAAATGGTACACAATCCAATACCCCAACAACTCAAACAACAACACGCATAAATTCAACAATTTAAAAAGGAAATGGAAACCCCATCAGGGTGAGAATAACAACAAAATGATGATCCCCAAGCTCTCCAATGTAGAACCACGATAAAAAAATGACTTAGCACTTGTAATTATTTCAAACAGAGGTTTGAAGCTCTAGAATTCATATAAAGATTGAAATGGGGTTGATCAGTGCATGATTGGCCTTATTTAGAAAGAAAGTCAAAATTGCTTATCGTTATCACGAAAGCCATAGCCCCCAATCGTGGCCCACCCAAGAACAAAACATCCCGAACAGGAAGGAGACCCCCGTGATTGCAATAGGTCAATCAACTAAACCCTCAAGAACACTAAGGAAAACTCTTGAACGCGAAGGTCAGGGTGATAAACCCTCATGAATGCGACCGATGACTCCCGATTGTATAGGGTAGGGACAAAGAGCTGCATGAACGCGACCCTCAGGGTTCGAACACAAAGGGAAACTGAGTTGCACCAGCTTATTTAAAGTAGCCGATTCGCTAATAGTTGGAAATCTCCGACAAGGTGCCCATGATCAATTTTGAACATAGTGCCCGCAAAACAAATATGTTACCCTATTGAATTCGGCATTTTGGGCTCAATGAAACTATTGAAAATTAAATTTAAGGTCCTCTTAAGGAAAAGTGAGTCCCACACCCAAGCTTCTTTTTTAGGCAAATTCCACGAGGGGGCTCGATAAGAGACCTAAAGCCTCGGGACCCGCAAGAAGTGTTGTTCTAGACCAAGATCGACATTCTGGAGCTCTTGAAATAGTCATATTTGTATTTTGAGGTAGTCTTTCTAGATTTTTGATCGAAATAAACAGTATAAAATCCAAAAGCTTCAAAATATGGGAATTTGCATAAAATACGTACGAACATACCGGTGACTCAACTATCAATCCGAGCATGTCATAAATGACTTGGGATCACTACAACGTAGGTTTTAACACTGAAAAGATTGGAAAATTGTGGAAATGACCTAGAGGGTCATCTCACAATCATATGAAAAAGGACATGGAAAGTACAATTTGTTTTTATTCCATCAATCACATCAACACAAAAAGCACACCATAAGAAAACTAAATGACATCAAATTTCCTTCGTTTTATTACTAATATTATTGTTTGTGTTTCATAAGATCTTAAAGAAAAAATTTAGATTATTGTCGAATACAGTGTCATAAATTTTAAAATTCATTATTAATTCATAATTTAATATTTAATCATCTTCTAACAATTCTTCTAATATTTTGTATCAAATTCTTTAGTAGAAAGAATTTGCTTAAAGCTTTTCACTATCCTTCAATAGAAAGAAAACTTTTCAATGTAATACGAGATAACTTTTTAAATTTAAATTTGAAAAATAAATATGAAAAAGGGAAAATATTAGTAATATAAAATAATGAGCATTAAAACATAAGATGTCGTATGTTTTTCTTCCTTCCTCTAAAATTAACTTGTTTCTTAAGATAAGTTGTTCATAATTTTATTTATATAAGTACACAAAGAAATGAAATGAAATGAAACAAAGAAAAGATCAAATAAATTAATAGTCATTGAGGAGATCAAATTCCCTAGTATCTTTTTTTTGGCACTTGCCTTTTTCTTTTCATTTACTTTATTTGGAATATAATTATTTCATTTTCTATTTATCTTGAAAATTTCAATATTGAAGATATTGTTTGATGAAAGAAAAAGAGAGAACATATACCACTTGCAATAGCATTGATGACACACAATAAAAGTATAAAAGTAACAATACAAAATTATTTTGTTATATTTCAGCTGAATTATTATTTTGACCTTTCCAAAATAATAATTATCTATATGGAATATTGAATGAAAAATACATAAATATTAAATCATTATAGGTAAAAACAAAATAAATAAAAAGAACTTTTTGGTATCAAATTGAAAAAAAAAACCTTAATTATATTATAGCAATAACATATCTAATCAAAGGATTAAATGTGTGTGTATATATATATCAAAGATATGAGTGTAGAATGTACCCATACAAACAATTACATATCAAGTCAAAGAATGATTAAATGTACATATGATTAGCAAGATATAGGAGCGTAACTTGTACGCAAGGTTACATATTGAGGCATTAAAATATTTGTTATTTGACTGAAAATTTTCCCTTTTTTCGCTCAATTTGTTTTGCCTGCTGCTATTTTTCTCTATTATTTTAGATTTTGATGTGAAGAGAGAAATTTTTCAAAGAAATAAATTAATTCTAATTCCAAGAATCTCTATTTTTGCGAATTGGACTTAATTATTTTCAATTTTGAGTGCCAAACTCATAGGATTGTAAACTGTTTCGGTGAATTCATATATCAATTTTAAATTTCTTTTTAGTCCATTTAGGAACACCCTTGGAGATAATGAACTGGCTAAATTTTTTACCCTAGATGAATGTTTTACAAATTCTTGATGATACACTTGTATAGAACCTCATTGCTTTTCATAAAATTATAAAATGATTTTCCCAATTTCTCTAAAGAATTGAAAGCAAATTTTTTTATCGTAGATTAAGTCAGAAGACTTAAAGAGTCCAGATAGTGCCCTATAACTAAAAAAATAATAAAAGGTATTCAAAATTTACTTTACAATTTTCTTAAAAAAATCATTAATTTTCCTTTTCGGTTAGTGTTATGCCATATTTACATAAGTTCCTTAGGGTTTCCAATTTTAATACTACTAAAACTACTAATTTGATGTTATAATTCTAGCGAATGGAACAACTTCTTATTTGTATTTTATTACTTAAAATTAGCAGATTTTATGAGTTGATAATATTAGTAGAAGCAATCTAGAACTACTTGGAAACGTCCATTACTTTTCTTTGTGGGTTGATATCTATGAAACAAAGGGAAACCTAAAGAAAACTGCAGGGTCTGGGAAGGGTCAGACTCTAAGGGGTGTGACATAGACTATCAATTCTATGAAGCAATTTGGAGTTTCTCCAATATTTATGATTAATTACGTCATTTTAATCCTCGACTGCTTCTTGATTATGATTTGAATTGTGTTTTCTTGTATGATGTGTTATAATGATTTGTTTCACTTATTTAATTTTTTTGAATACCAACATAGCTTACTAGATATTTTGTGTGACACTTACTATGTCAAGTCCAGTTAAGTATCCGAATAACACAGATATTAATAGGAGATTTTTGATGATTTTAATTACAATGAACCTTTATTTGTTATGCAAATAGTTTTGGATATTAAATTTCTTTTGTTCTTCAATTGATTTGACAATGGGTCTATAGTTCTATCAAAATAGTTTGACGATTATTTCAATTTTCTCAATATAGTTTGGAGATTCCTTATCTTGTATTGTTTCTTATTTTGTAATGGTGTTTGGTGGCTTAGAATGCCTTATATGGGAAGATTTGACTAATGAAGTTTAACGTGTAGCATCTTTTGAAACCATCCTGATGATATGTTTGATTTAATTTTGATGTGTTTGACTTTTAAAGATGATGTGAGGACAAGGATCAAATCAAAAAAATGAGGAAATCATTGTGTTGAATTACACAATCGACGCTTAATGAATCACTTTGGGAAACAAGGATTTACTTATCCCTATTGTCAAATTTAGGAAGATACCCTATTTGCTTTTGACCCTTCATAAGGGTCCCATTACTAAGTTTATCATCAAGATTTTTGTCTGGATAGCTGTCCTGAGATTGATAATTTCATACTTTTCCTGTGGATGAATGACACTGATGCACAATTTGTATCTCTCTCTATATGGAAGGTGAAGAAAAAGATGGTGAATGTCATTCATTGAGAGGAAACATATGAAGTTGTCAATCTCAGGACAAGTTTCTAGATGAACAACATCAAGGTTAAACTTAGTAATTGGTCCTTCGTGAAGTGTCAAAACATGGTAGATGATCTTCCTCAATTTGACTACAAGTGATACCTCTTTTTCTTTGAGAAGACGCTTATCCTCAAAACATCTTTACAAGGCAAATGCATTAGAATGACATCGATTACATTATTGAGAAGATTGCTAAGAATGTCATGCATTAAACTTCGACAATCTTTTTCTTCCCTTAAGAGACAACATAAACTACCCAACACTAGTATAAAATAAGAAGTAATATGAGATAAGGAATCTTTTAACTATATGAACAATATTAAAATAATCTCAAAACTATCTAGATGTAATTACTATTCATATTGTCAAATCAATAGAACAATTACATAAGAAATCAAATCCTCAAACTATCTAAAAAGAATAAAGGTGTATTGCAATTTAAATCATGAACAATCTCCAATTAAATCTATGCACAATTTCATGTGCATCACCTAAAGTAGAAATTTTCTACATAGATTTAAGTGGATCTCGATCTTTTGCTTAGAAGTTTAAAATGAAAAGCGAGAAAGAAACTTTGATGTAGCATTATTATTTTATGTTCAGCCTTTCTGTTACATCTATTTCAGAACATGAGCATTGCTTGATGTAATATATTGATTATTTGGTTATCATTACATGTTTAAGCATTTCTACATTCATTGTCTACTCATGAATGGGCTATTGAAGAGTTTTTGGTTTCTTTAGGTTTGGAAGGGACTGAGAAACTTTCTTAGTTTCCAAATTTAATTACTAGTTATGACAAGTTTGGCGTATATATACCTTCCACATCTAATATTTGATTTGTTGTCTAATAAATAATGTATATTTACATTTTTGTTAACAAATCTATATTTATTGAATTAAAAAGTAATCTTTAAACTGTTTTTATTTAATTTCTAAAAAAACCACATGGTTTAAAAAATATTTCTCACCCATTTTTTAACCTTTCCCAACCCTAATCAACTAAAAAAGAAAAACCCTCTTCTCTTTGGGTCAGTTGTCTTAGTACTGGTGATAATTCAGGTAGGAACAATAAACAACCAACAATTTAGAAGTATTTTGATAATTAGTTGGTGGTAGTTTAAGTAGAAATAATAAAAGAAGTATTTTGATATTATATATTATGAAAAATAAAAGAATGATTTTTTATCACCTCAAAAATCTATTCTTAGAAAACAATTTGATGTTCATTAGGAAGTGTTATAATTCCTTATGAATTGCATTGGTAGTGGCAATAATATCTCAATTTAACACTATGGTCTGGAGTTCTTCCTTGGTGTGTAACCCTGGTGATGCCGAAATTTATTTTACATTTTACTCCTAGTAGTAAATGTTCTTTAATATTAGAACCACCTTAATTTCGTTTGGGTGTAAACTCAATGTTGATAAGTTTTTATCCTATAATTATCAAAGAAAAATATGTACACCTAGATAATTTAATATTTTACGAAGCACGATATAGTTGACACAAACTTTTCCATGTGTAAACTAAGTTTTCAAAAATATAATATATTTTCTATTAAAGGAACAAAGTTATATGATACTTGTGTTATTGAGACATAATACATATTTGGTGAATTTATCATACAAACAGCATCAGAGCTTTACAATCATAAAAAGAACATGAAAAGTATAAAAAAAAAATCCGTTAATCATGTCAACACGAAAAACAAACCATAAGGAAACTAACTGACATCAAATTTCCGTCTTTCATTACTAATGTTATTGTCCGTGCTTCATAGAATCATAAAAATAATATTATTGTTAAATAATATTATCATAAATTTTAAAATCCATTATTAATTCATAATTTAATATGTAATCATCTTTTCACAATTTTTCTAATATTCTATCTAAAATACTTTAGTAAAAAATATTTGTTAAAAGCATTTCACTTCCATTAAAAACTTTTTGATTTAATACAACAAAACTTATTGAATTAAAAAATTTAAAATAAATATGAAAAGGCGAAAAAGGTAGTATATAATAATGAGGATGGGAATCAAGATACCATAATTTTGTTCCTTTTTCTAATGTATGTTTTGTTTCCTATTGTAATCTAACTTATTAAGAATTTTATTTATATGTGATTATGAGTAGAAAAAGAAATGAAATGAAACAAAGAAAAGATCAAATAAATATATAGTCATTGATGAGATAAAATTTGTTAGTATCTTTTTTATTTTTTAGCACTTGCTTTTTTTTATTTTTATTTACTTTCTTTAGTATATAATTATTTAATGTCATGACCCAAAAATAGACGATATGACACTCATCTAGTATCACAAAGAAAAGCCAGCCTAAAACACAACAAAACGATAGAAATGCATAAGTAAAGTCCAATTAGTCTGAATAATCATAATAAAATATAACATGAGTTTAGTGGTAACTGAAAGGACCACATATCAACTCAAGCTGAATCTACTAATATGTCTGAAAAGCCTCTATTGTGTTGAGTTGTTGGGATATGTCCCCAACTAACTCTAATAAAACTAAAAACTTAAAGTAGAGACTGAAATGGAGAGAATGTCTATTGTCTTTGAAGTATGAGGACTCACCATTGAAGCCGCTGAAGTCAGACTGGGAATTGATCTAAGAGTGATCTGGATGATGGGTGCTTGAACCTACATCATGAAAGGATGTAGCGAAATATATATATATATATATATATCTTCTACCTATCTTCTATACTACCTTAAAAGCATGAACTCTCAAACATGAATGTTGAATTACTGTAATACCCCTAATTAAAAATACTCAATTTATTTAATCATGTTATATATATTAAAAGTTTATACCTTTTCACATTAATGGATTGTGACTTTTGCAATGAGTTGTGACTTTTCCAAAGGGTTGTGATAAATCCGATGAGTTGTGACTTTTCCAAAGGATTGTGATTTTTTCAAAGGGTTGTGACTTTACCAAAGGGTTGTGCCTTATCCGATGAGTTGTGACTTTTTCAAAGGGTTATGCCTTTTTCGATGAGCATGAACTTTTTTGAAGGGTAGTGACTTATATGATAAGGCACAATTAGAACATATTCATAATACTATTTGTTAGCTATAAATTGAGGGTTTCCTCTCACTTTTAAACTATACTTTTTTTTAGGTCTTCGACTCTTCTTCTTCTTACAAAATCTCAACTATTATTTGCATTAGTTGATTACGTTCGAAACCCAACGAAATTCGAGGTACCACATAAGAAAGAGTTGGTGAACAAATTGTAGCAAATCATTCATCAATTTACACTCATATTTTCCTCTGACGATTTTCATCACATACATACATAAATATTATTTATATCATTTTAGAACATTAATACTCTTTAATTAACCTACATGTTTTATTCATTAAAAAAAGACTAATTTCCTACAAATAGTCATAACAATTTCTACCTTCATGTTTCTTCGGCCATAAACCACAACCATTCACTCTATAAATTCTTGGGGATCTCTTTTCTGTGACAATTTGAGATCCTTTAAATTTTTCATAAATGATTCATCCCCAATCCATTGATATGTTTCGTCGAAGTTCTTAGTATTGGAATTTAGGTACTGACTTTCTATTAAAGAAGAAAAGAAGAGAACAAAGAAATATGCAATTATCTACGAACTTTGCTTCACACAGAAATCTTCAATATATAGTGCGCGAGAATTTTCATTTATTTTAATTATTTTTTTATTGAATAATCTTGTGTTTTCATTCGAGAAAGAATTTAAATACACACATTGTGAATTATTTTTTCTAATAAAATAAATAGATAAAGATGTGGGAGAGACAATAATAATAAACAAATACAAAAAAATCACATGATTGGGGTACCATATTTCTTCTTTGTATTTATTTTTCTTATTCTTTTAACCTCAAATGAAGGAGTTTCTTCCTAATTTTTCTGAAACATCGGGCATCAACGTAGTCCATTGAATTAGTAGTTTGATGTTAAGTCTACTATTTCAAAAATAGATTTTCACTTTTACTTATATTATGATAATATAACCATGATAACAATTATATTTTAATAGATATATAAGTAAAAAAATGTACGGAAAAAGTAAATTGTTGGTGGCAAGAGATTTCAATCAAATGAAACACTAGGGTAAATATATCATGAACATATATTTTCGTCTTCCTTCTTCATTGGATATGAATTGATCCACATATTTTTACTTTTTTATAGTTATGTTAAGTATGAATTTTCTAAAGTATGAATATCCTGTTATTTTGTGTTCATTTTGATCTAACAAATTGTTATGTCACAAGATACACTCTTTGCTAGCTATATAAAAATGATAAGAAAATAGTGATTGATCATAAAATGATCTTAAATAAAATTAAAGATTCTATAAATAATACTTTAAATTTATTCATCTGTTAATTTTTTAATTGAAAAATTTTAATGTTTTATATCACGATAGAACATCTATAAGATGCTAGATACTCTCATTAGACAACATCTATATGATATGTATGCGGCAAAATAAAGGATAATTTTCTTTAGAAATAACTATTGACGTAATATATTTTTCTCTATAACATTCTACTTATAAAAGTATTGACATTCACTATATAAGTACACTTTTATTTTTGTAAAATTACATCAATATCATAGTCTTACTCAAATATTAATTGAATAATAATATTTTGTAAAAGATGTATCACATTTAAAAATAAATTATTAAAATATTATGACAATCGTTCTTAGTGTCAGGCACATATTAAATTTCAAGTAATAATATCTAAGAGAATAATTGTACTTAAATGGTATCCATCATTTACAGTCACAACCTCAAGAGGAAAAGTTATTGCTAACCATTTTTTATCGTGATATTATTTTATGTTTTGTTGGTTAAGTTTGTTAACCAAATTGAGTAAAGTAAAGAACAATACTACTTAATAAATATCACGTTCTCCCCATATAAAAATTTTTTGAATGCATTTTTAAATGTTTCAATGATATCTGGTCATTTTTATCTCCAAAAACAATTAACTCTATGAAAATCTGTATTAATCATTAAAAGCACTTGTTCAATATTCTTTCAATTATAATTATTTACTAAAAAGCTTTAATTTAGTAATACTAATTCTATTTTACAACATCGTATACTATATGATAGGATACACACGTTCAATGCATGTTCCGTGAAACTTTTATATATATATATATATATATAATTGAGTTATGACATAATTCGAGCAAGAATATAAATACTAAAACATAATTGAAAAGCTAAGCTGAATGCAATGACCAATTACTAATCATGAAGATAACGTGTTGAAATGTATACTGATAGAAATGCTGAAAACCTGGTCAATGCACTAAGAGTCTGACTATGGGAGCTACTATTAACTGACATAAACCACGTGACCTAAAGGTGGAGTCCGATGTATATGCCTGATTAACGTTTCAAGGACACTTTATCCAATTCTAAGTGTCAACGATCACTAGTCAGTTTATAGCCCAACTAAATGGGCTGGGGTCGAATCCCACAGGAGTGGTACGTGTTTAAGATTCAATAAGAAAGTATGAATATGATCAAGTCAGTAACAGGGGTTGACACGAATGTCAAATAACATGGGGTTTTGGTTTTAATTATCAACTACAACAACAACAAATAACACGAAATAACAATAATGAGACGGATTCTTGGGATGTGATTCGATTATAGGCTAATGTAGACAAATGGGTAATTGCAGTTGTTGGAAAATAGATGAATATTAGTGAAAAAGCTAGACTATAGAGGAGGTAAACTTTCTCTCAAAAAGTTTATCCTGAATCATGTCAATTTCTCTCGAACATCGACAAACATGCAAAATAAGAACAGTCTATGCCTTAGTCCATTCACTCTCTCGAGCTGAATGTGTGGAAAAGGGTTTAAGATTCACTCTCGAGATGAACCCATGACAACCTAATACCCACAAACCATCAATCAATAATCTTGGTTTTAAAACCTCTCTCTCGAGCAAGCCAAAAACATGAAGGTAGAACTGCATTTGCAACTACAATTCTTTAAATTAAACCACAATTAATGATTGAAATCACTTCTAAACAACATATAAACTAACAATTAGCAATACCCATAAACTAAATCAGCCCATAATCACAAAATCACACCCCAAGAATTGGGGTTTTAGCGAGACATTATAAAAAGATAAAAATCGTTACCAAAATTAGTTTCCATCAACTGGGTAAGATTAATTTCATCTTTACAAAGGTCCAAATCGAAGAATCTCAAAGACCCACTTTCAATTTCTCAAAAGTGAAAAACTTCAAATTTTCAAAGCTAAGGAAAATTTGTCTCAATACTCAGAGTTCAAATTGAATATTAATTAAAAACATCCAAAAAATGTTTCAAGATACTAAACTAAAGGTTTAAAAACGTATTTATAGTTGCCAAAAATATGCTGCGAAGGGCCATTCGGCGCAGTAGGTCGGGCTCGCCAATCAACTCAGTGATCCGCCCTTTGGTCAATTTCATTGCCTTTTTGCCTTAACCTTCAGCATCTTCCAGGTCTATAACTTTGGGTGATCCAACACTGCATCGCGGAACCACTCGACGATCCGCTGACTTCTCCTTTCTCTCACCAACTTGATTTTCTCCTTCAGGGATTGGCACACTGGAACTTTAGGCGGTCAAATGGTCATTCGACGACTCGCCAAATGGACTTGGCAATCACCAGGCTCTCTTTTCTTCCTTCTTTCAACTCGCTTCATTCCTTTTTGCAAATTAATGTTCATGCTTTGTTCCTCAATCCAAATACCTAGAAATCAAGGATTTTACATCAGTTATTGGCACAAAATAAGCATTTGAGGATACTAAAACTATCCAAATAAAGCCCTAAATTAGTCCAAATCTTGGACTCATCAACACCCCAACTTAAACTTTTGCTTGTCCTCAAGTTAAACTCAAGTTCAACAATTCAAAAAGGATGTCTCAAATAGTGCTACATAAGACTCAATCATGAATGGACACAACAAGACTCAACTTACTTATGCAAGGATCAATTGTGCACTCACAGATTCAAGTTGTGATTAACCAGTATCAAAGATTCTCAAGTTCACAATACTTGCTTCAAATGCAAGCTCAAGCTTAACAAAGGTACTCAAATGCCCTCACACAAAGAATGATTCCATATTCACACATTTGTTCACACCTTATAGTTTCGGAATCACAAACAACACTTGCACTCACAAAGATGAACACATGCATGACTTCAACCATAGGTTTCCCCTTATTTTCCAATCAACACTTGTTTCAGCTCACTCAAGATCAAAAAGGTCTTTTCAAAGGCTTGTAATGGGGCTGAGTGTAAAGGTTTGGTCATTTAGGCTCAGTGGTTGCTATCCTCATGAAATGTGGTATGAACAACACTTTCTTCCCTTTTCTTCAACATTTTCATTCATGCTCAAAAGTCACCCCATTATTCACTTCTCATGGAATACCGGACACCCCATTTCTCTTGCACTTTCACAACTTTATTTTAAAACTTTTTCATTCTTTTTCTTTTTCATTTCTCTTTTGGTTTTCGCTTTTCTTTTTCTTTTTTGTATGGAGGGGTTCCATCTTTTTCACAACCATGGATCAAAGGGGACTTCTTCATTTAGCTTCTCTTTATACCATACTCCCAACTTAGGCTTTTCACCTACGTTGGTTGTTTAAACAAACCACATTCCATGAGGATTATGGGTGAAGGGATAAAGAAAGGTCACAATGTCATCAAGTTTCTTCCAAGGAAAGGCTAAGGCTCAAAAGGTTTTCAAGCAAAGTTCACACTCACAAGGTAGGCTACAAAAGAGGTATAATGTCAAATTGTTTCACTCATTAAAATTGTTGCTTAAGATCATTTCAAGAGCTTGCATCACTTAGTCAACCGCACCAACGAGGCAAATTCTAGGTGTCATCACACATGGTTCACGGTAAGCTCATTACACAAGGCATTGTCACCAATATCAAACAAGACTCCGCACTTTCACTAGTGTGCAATGTTCATCACAAGAGACTCAATTAGAAAATCGTCTAGTCACAACGAGATGCAAAAAAATCACATATTGCCTATGCAACTTCATTTGGCCACATGGTAGCCGCACATTCATTTTTGTTCGATTGAGAGCACTATTCAACTCATCGGTATTGATCACAACCGACACTCAAATTTGCACAAGAATAGCCACAATTAAATACACAAAAGGTGGCAATTTTTTTCCGAAAGGACAAAAAATTATTTACAATCAAAATAAGGAACAACAAGCTCAAACATCCAAAAAATAGTGCCAAAACACAATTTACAGCACAAAACCCAATGTATAAACAAAAACAATAATCACAAGAGGTAGGTATGGAAATACTTCACCCCACCACAAACAAAAAGAAATTTTTTCCTTAAATGCAATAAAACATCCAAAAATTAATAAAAATGACAGAGAAGGAGGTGAAGAAAAGTCCTGTCTACATAGTCTCTCCATCTGTCGGGCCAACAATGTCCGGTGTAGCACTCTGATCCTGGGCATCAGTGCCCGAAGTCGTATCAACAGTACCAGCTCCACTCGAGTCAGCCAAGGTTGTGTCTGCCAAAGATATCTGCACAACTGCATCTACCATGGCCTCCTCAATCTCAGTGAGACCCTCATAAGAAGCCTCCTCATCAGCAACAAGCAACTCCTCATCGGTCTCATCCTCAGACTCAGTAACAACTACCTCCTCAACTCGAACCTCATCTCTGGTGGTAGTCGGAGGCATATCTAGATCAACTGGCATATTCGGGACCTCCACCATCCCAAAAATCACCGACATGTTAGTGGAATTCAGCTGATCCACATCTCTTTTCAGCGCAACAATAGCGGTCTTTAGAGCCCTCACCTCCACAGTAGCCCCTTTGCCACGCTCACACACCGCTATCCTTACCGGAAGGGCATCAATATCCGCACTCAAGGGTGTCACAACAGCAGTAAGAGCTCTCTCAATCAGCCCAGGAATAGTGGCCTCTAGCCTAGAGGCATGCCTATCGGAAGAATGGGCTAGCTGCCCTATCCGTAGCAATGCCGCCTGGGTGAGTGGGGGTTGGCCAGCATTAGAAACAGTAGTACCAGATATGGGATGCAAGGGAACAGTACAAGAGCTGGTAGTAATAGAAGGGACAACAATAGATGTACCTGAAGGCCCAGGGGCAAGAGTAGGCAATACTACCTCTGGGCACCCGAGCTTGCCTGCACAACTCGGTGATCAACACCAGAAAGGGGAGGGAAGTTTGGCACTGCTTGAGCCTTATGAACATCTCATGTGCCATAATCATCACAGGTTCAGCCTTGTCCCATCAATGATGCAACCCAGATAGGTTGTTTTGGCATGGCGGGGAATCAACTTGTTCTGGGATGGCATAATGGTACTACTGATAAAGCCAAACCAGAACCTTGCTGTTATATTTAGGTCTTTCTTCTCAATGGGTGCTCCAATCTTGAGCCACTTGGGAGTACCGTCTGATATCAGAGGAGCCAACCACTTCTTTATGTTTTCTAACATCTTTGTTCTGATCATATGTTGGTAGTCATCCCCAATTCGTGTTGAAACCCCCAAGACTGCATTGATAGCATCCCTATCACATTTCACCTTTCTACCCTTGACGACCACATAGTCAACCAGCTTGAATTTGGCTGTCGGCTTCTTCCCTTATGGAACCAAGGCTTCGTAAGTAGTGTAGAACTCCCAGACCCAATTTGGAACATAAGAGCCTTAGGGTCGGGTGAACAGCTGGAACTTGTGAGACCTCAAGTAGCTCATGACTCTAGATATCTGTCTATGACGCCATCAGTCGATAGTCGCTTCTCCTCTATAATAGTCCTCAGCCCCTCAGTCTTTAGTCTATTCATAGACCATGGGGGAGGACCATGTACTGGTGGTGCTAGGACCACAGCCTATGCTGGAGCAGAAGGAGTAGTGGTGGCCTAGGGAGTCCTTATCCTAGCCGGATCATTCATCCTTTTGGATCGCAGCTCCGCTCTCTGGGCTGCTAGTAGCTCATCATCCTTAGGCTCAGAGGTGGTAGCCCAAGGATCCTGGTGCTCACCCTCACTCTCAGAAGTGGTGAGGTGAGTGGAATAGATCTCGTCACTATCGGAGCTGACCTCCGGTAACATAGGTGCAAGTGCCTTGCCCTTTCCTTTTCCATTCCCACCTGTTGTAGGAAGTTTGGTAGCTAGTCTTGGATGCAACTTCATCCTAGTTGATTTTTATTCCCTAAGCCCACTTATGGGGCGGCATGTCTCTACCGGAAACTTTTGGTCTAGCCATATCTGCAAAAACATCAGAAAGAGTTAGATTAAGTTCAAGACAAGTTGCAGAGAAATAGTTGCATACAGACTCACTGAACCTGTCGGCGAGTTTCCAAATCGCTTTGGCGAGCCAGATCAGGCACACCGAAAGGATTGGCTCAACATTTCTCAGAAAACTTGGCATGCCGGCAATGGGAGGGCCCTTTCGGTGAATTGCCGAAAGCATTCTGCGAGCAAGGATTAGCCCACCGAAAGTTACAGTGCATTTTAGGGGTCAAGGGCACAAAAAGGACGATCAAGAAGGACTTTCGACGAGTCGGCGAGTGCACTCAGAAAACTCAGGCTTCTTTTTTCTTCCTTCTTTCAACTCGCTATATTCCTTTTTGCAAATTAGTGTCCATGCTTTGTTCCTCAATCCAAATACCTGGAAATCAAGGATTTTACATCAGTTATTGGCACAAAATAAGCATTTGAGGACACTAAAACTATTCAAATAAAGCCCTAAATAAGTCCAAATCTTGGACTCATCAATGCCCCATCGAGAGGACCTAATATACCTTGCCAAGGGTATAAAGGCATGATTGTGGCGTGATCACAAATACTTATGCCCAACAGAGGGGACTTATAATCCTATGCGGGCACGTAGTTCTAGGACTATGACAGTACGCTGGACCCTAGTCATACACGGTGCTAAGTCTACTCCCAAGTGAATACATATGAAGCTAAAATGCACTAAATACTGAATAGCTCAAAATACTAACATGCTAATTGAGAATGCAACATTTATATACTGAGAATGTGCCATTCAAAATATGGAGCGTGATTTTTTGTTTAACTGACTTAGCATGTATAATTCATGAACTAAGAGAATTTACACAAACTACGATTCTGAGTTTTATACAAAGAATTATTCAACATTTTCAAGAAAACATGTTTTTTAGACTATGAATTCTATAGCAGCTGAAATCACAATAAATTCCCAAGATTGTACAAACCTTAGGTCTAAACAAGCTATGTAGAATCATGGAACCGACTGAATTCTAGGGACCTAGTGGAAGAAGGTAACCCACTAGTGAAATCCCACATACCTGGTGAAGAAATCTACGGATAAATCCTTTGGATTTTGGGGCTGAACTTTGAAGAATGCTTCTGCTTGTTCTTGGGAGGGCTGCGACTTTTTCCTCTCTTTTTTTCTCAAAGTTGTGTGATTTTTGGAGAATGGGGGTTCTGGGTATGTCTGACTAGGTTATTAGGCTTAGACTAAGTAAAACTACAAATTTTAGGCATCAAACAACGTAGTTTAAGTGCCCCAATGCATAGGGAAGGGACAAAAACGACCCTAAGTTAAAGTTGACGAAGTGCTACTCCTGAGTGGACTGACAGGCCATTGTTTGTACCATTTCTCATCAACAGGGTCGTGGTTCATGGCCTGCTTGACAGGGCTTCACCTAAATGAGCATAACTTTTTACTCTGAGCTTAGATTTTAGCAAATTCGATGGCGTTGGAACTTTTTACTCTGACCTTCATTCTTACTTCTTGCATTATCATGTTTTATCTCCTGGTTAGATACTTGTGTGTCGATTTCCTTTTTGTACATTCTATTTTTACTTGCTTTAACTTTGGAGATCAGTAGGCTTATGCCTACTACTTATCCCAATTAAGAACTGGAAGAATTTTAAGCATTGATAAAAAAATTAGAATTAACTTGAGTCAAGAAAAAAAAATCCTATCACGAACCAGATCTGAAAATATACATGATATAATAGTGTCCGACAGAATCCCGCAACATCTCACGCTGGCAGTAGCTTAGAAAATAAAGGAGGAAGCTCAAACGGAGTAATTTTAAAAGCAAAAGAACCACATAACAAAATATTCAAGCAAACATATCAAATTCAAAACAAGCATAGAACAAAACCAACAAGAAAGTTATAAAATAGTTCTAGATTTCTACAAAACAAATTGGGGGAATATAAATAAGCTTGTCGGAGTTTAGCATTTTCGGCCAATTGGTGGTCCTGCGATCAGATCGTTGTTGGGTTTGTAAGGTTGTTTGTCGGTCTTCTTTGGAAGCTTTAAGATGATCAACATGCCCTACAATGGTTGTTGTTATTGTTGTTGCCTTGAGGAGCTTGTGGGTGTCTATCTAGTGGTTACGAGCTCGCTGGATCGTTGGTGGTTGTTGGGGGTCGGAGTTGTTGGACTCAGAGTTCGCCATTAATGGATGAACTCGATCTTGGAGAAAGAAACATAGGTAAGAGGAAATGGAGTCTTTTCAGTGGTGAATTGGTGGAGCTCCGATGAACTCTTCGCCAAAGAAGATAATAAACAATAAAATAATATAAAAAAATCTCTAAATTACACCCCTAAAAATCTTGTCCACCACCAACAACTTAATGACCAAGTAATTGTCTAAATAGAAAATTAAAAACCGCCTTAGTACAATAGAACTACCTTAAAACTATGGGCTAAACCCACCGGATTATAAAATATCTATGTATGCAAATCTTATACATATTTAACTGCATTTCTAGACTATGCAAAATACCAAAATGAATATTAAAAAAAGTAAAAACTACAATAAATATTAATCAATGTAACGAAAAAATGAATGGCATGTAAAAAATATGATTTAACAAAAAATAATAATTTAATCTAATCGAACAAATATTTGAACATACTCAAACTATTGCGACCAAAAATAATGTAAACAAAAATTAACCGATAAAAATCCTGATATTTTGATAAATAAGGATAATTATCAACAAATGACATTAAAAATACAAAACATGTATTTTGAACTATTTAATGAATAAAACACTTAAAAGTATTAACTTTGAAAATTTGAGACAAAATATTTGTGCCAACATCCATGAAAGTAGAAGGATAGTTATAGCCTGAAGGCAGTAAAAGACTAGGTTACAAGGCCTGCATGTTCCGTCAAACCCTCAGAAACCCTCTTGGAGTTAATAAGGCCATTGCAGAACTCAATCTAGGATGGAAATCCTTAAGTCCATTTCAACACTCCAAAAGCTTCCTTTTTTGGCTCCAATTTTCACCCAAATGGACGAAACATGACCGAAAGAACCTGATTTATATGAGGAAACCAATACCACCGAAACTGCTGAATTGATAAATCACAATACTATGGCGGATGTAATCCAACTCACCAATCAAAATACCTACCTTATTTTATAAACCCAACATTTTCTAGTCAAAGAAGCGTTATGTTTGTCCTTAGTTATCATGAACATCTCCAACACCATCTAAATCGTGCCTACCAACCCATACAATGCAAACATCGGACAAATGACATACTACACCTGAACATCTAGAAACAAAAACTACCAAAACAAGGAATTCAACCCAAAGCAAAACCCAAAAAACAATTTCAACTCCTAAAACAAACAACTCAAAATGAAACAGAACCTTTTAAAATGAAACGCTCTACTCCTAAGTACGATTATCCCTTGAGCAACAAGGTTGCACTGATCCCCGCTCCAGTGACCTACCTCTACAAAGGAATTTCCAAAAAAATGACACCATGTGCTCACAAACTACTCAGTCATCATAAATATGAGCCAACCACCTTAATCCAAAGAAAACCAAGTTAGCAAGCGGTGTACATACATAAACAACCGACTGATAACGTCCCAAGGCACCAACTCCCATCCACAAACATCGCAAGCTACCCAATATGCTGAAAGCATGCCTTGCATGTTGAGCAAACACACAATCATATATTCCTTATTACATTGACCCCAACCAGTAGATGAACCTTCTAAACAAATTTCCATTCTCAAATAGAAGCTAATGGCTTAGCCATGAAAGAACACCATCACACCGACTCTAAATAACAAACAAAGCCTTGGGAGATACCAACACAATTGTAGAAAAATCAACTACAACGATAACAAGATGAAACAAATGATCACACCATCGAATCCCGGCTAACCATTAGAAAACACCAAGACCACCATAAAGAACTAATCCAAAGAGACCGAATGAGAAAAACACAAATGCGAGAGTGAGAATAAGACTGAGGCAAAAGAAGAAAGCGACCAATTAGGACTACCATAACACCATAAAAGGCCATACTAACCTTTACACAACTCTGCCACCAACAATCTCCCAACTACTGCTCTAAAAGAACGGCATGTAACTAAGGTAACCTCCCTAGCCTATTAGGTCCAATAGCAAAACCAAATCTGAATCAGGTAAAGTTGGTCTATTTACCAATCTAACAAGGATTGACATCACATCAAAAATAGTTAACCTGGGTGGAAAAAGGGAAACCAAAAACCCTAACACCACTATAACAACAAATCCACCAAGGTAAAGGCACAAGTTTCTTAGCCACTACTGTCAATCAAAGAAACACAACCTAGTCGATGCACTACTAAAAGAAATCTACTACAGCTCAACCAAGGCTTGTGCTAAATTAAGGCTCTATAGCCTAACCAAGTGTTGAAACTCTAGTAGAATGTGTTGATATGTAGTCCACGTCAATCAAATACATCATGTTATTAATCAAAAAGAGAGTTGATTCCAAAGAAGCAGTTTTAGAGGTTAACTAAATTAAAAGCATACAATAAGTGGCAAAAAATGAGCTTAACAAAAGGCAACAATCCTAATACTTAAAAAATACCAACCTAAATCATAAACTAAACTTCATCTAATAAAGTTCAACCATGAAAGTAGATCGTAGCCTTCTTCAAATCTGATCAACAATGCTCTAAATCGACCTCAAAAGGGTTACACACGTCTAAGACACCTCAGATTATCACCATGCTAACCAATTATTGATTACAATATCACAATGGAAGATTAGATTCCTAAATCACAATAACTAGGGATGGACCAAAAATCGAGTCTTAATGGGAATATAGGACATGCACCAAGAATCTTGAAATTTACTTCTTCAAAATTTCCTAATCGATATACACATCTTGTGTCTCAAAATGGTACATAATTCAATGCCCCAACAACTCAAACAACAACATGCATAAATTCCCTCATTTAAAAAGGACATGGCAGCCCCTTCAGGGTGATAATAACGTCAAAATGATGATCCCCATGCTCTCTAATGTAGAACCATGATAAAAACAATGACATGACACTTGGAATTATCTCAAATAGAGGTCTGAAGCTTTAGAATTCATAAAATGATTGAAATGGGGTTGGTTAATGCATGACTGGTCTTATTTAAACAACAAGTCAAAATTGCTTATCGTTATCACGGAAGCCATAGCCCGTAATCGTGGCCTACCCAAGAACAAGGCATCTCGAACAGGAAAGGATGCCCCGTGATTGTAATAGGTAGATCAACTACACCCACAAGAATACTAAGGACAACTCTTGAATGCAAAGGTCAGAATGATAAATCCTCACGAATGAGGCCAATGCCTCACATTTGCATAGGGTAGGGACAAAATAACTGCATGAATGCGACCCTCAGGGTTCAAACACAAAGGGAATGCACCAGCTTATTTAAAGCAACCGATTTGCTAGAAGTTGGAAATATCCGACGAGGTGCCCATGATCAATTAGGAACCTTGTGCCCGCAAAACAAATATGTTACCCTATTGAATTCGGCATTTCAGACTCAATGAAACTATTGAAAATTCAATTTGAGGTCCTCTTGATGAAAAGTGAGCCCCAAACACAAACTTCTTTTTTAGGCAAATTCCATGGAGGGGCTCGATATGAGACCTAAAGCCTCAGGACCCACACAAAGTGTCATTCTAGGCCAAGATCGACATTCTGGAGCTTTTGAAATAGTCATATTTGTATTTTGAGGCTGTATTTCTAGAGTTTTGATTGAAATTAACAGTATAAAATCCAAAAGCTTCAAAATATGAGAACTTGCATAAAATTCGTATGAACGACCTAGTGACTAAACTATTAGTTCCAACATGTCATAAATGACTTGGGATCACAAGGTAGGTTTAAACATGGAAAAGAATGGAAAATTGAGGAAATAACCTAGAGGGTCATTTTACAATCATACGAAAAAGAACATGGAAAGTACAATTTGTTTTTGTTCCATCAATCACGTCAACACAAAAAAGCACACCATAAGAAAACTAAATGACATCCAATTTTCTTCGTTTCATTACTAATATTATTGTTCGTGTTTCCTATGATCTTAAAGAATAAATTTAGATTATTGTCGAATATGGTGGCATAAATTTTAAAATTCATGATTAATTCATAATTTAATAATTAATTATCGTTTAACAATTCTTCTAACATTTTTTATCAAATTCTTTAGTAGAAAGAATTTGCTTAAGACTTTTCACTATCCTTTAGTAGAAAGAACTTGTTCAACACATTTCACTTCCATTATAAACTTTTCAATGTAATACGAGAAAACTTTTTAAAATTTAAATTTTAAAAATAAATATGAAAAGGGGAAAATATTAGTAATATAAAAGAATGAGCATTAAAACATAAGATGTCTGTAACACCCTGGAATTTTTTTAAACTAAGACTCGAACCGTTCTTCGTTGTGAGTAGGATTTTAGCAAGGAAATTTAAATTTCTTAAGCATTAAGGTCAGGTCACTAGATATAGCACCTTGAGTTCCAAAAATAATTAAAGAGAATTCATTCAAGACATTCCTTAGTTCTTTTAAGTTTTGGGTCAACTTCAAACGACCATAACTTTTAGTACAAGATGGGTTAGGATACCCACAAGATATCAAATGAAAGATCTTTGAGTTCTCTTTCCAATGCTACCCAGTTTGCTAATTTTTGAGCTCATATGAGGAGATATGCCCTTTTGAAGTTAGACTGTCCATTTAAGGAAATTTACCCAAAAATAGTAGAGGTATTTTAGTCTTTTCCTTACCCCCACTTATTCTAAACGTGAATTACACCCAATCAAAGATCTAAACTGATTAGAATCAATTTCATTCATTCTGAAAAGCATTTAGGGTTTTAGAGAGAAGATTCAAGAGGAGAAAAAGTTCAAAGTTTCAAGCGTTCATTTAAGAAATTCAAGATTTCGCCAAGAACCTAGTTCTTTGAGGTATGTGAGCTTCAATAGTGTTGGGTTTGTTCACCCACACTCCAATCATGAGTTTATTGACGTTTCCTTATCAATTTAGTTTTGATGTAAGAGTCTACTTGGGTTAAGTTCAAACAACCATATCTCTTAGAATATAAAGAGTTATGTGGCCCATAACCTATCAAATTAAAGGTATTTGAAACTACTTTCCAACGCCACTAATTTCGCGTCAATCTAATTTCTAAGTAAAAAGTTATAACCATTTTAGTAACCTGATACCGTGTTGATACCGTGCCATTACGAATTTGCTGATGGGAAAACATTAAAATGGTCGTTTTGTTTTTTTACCTCCAAGAAAACCCTAAACGAATTTCTTGACTAATAAAAGTCTCAAAACAATCAGATTTTTATATTTTAATCCATCAGTGTCTTCTCTCTCAAACCCAAGGGTAAAACCCTAAGGAAAAATCAAAGTAGAAGACTCCATTCAAGATTCTTCTTCAAGGTAAGTCTTTCTCCAAGAATTCCATTATTTTCAACTCAAGAAAGGGTTTCTTGATCGTTTACCTTCAAGCTAGGGTTTCAAGGCTTCTAATCAAGTTCTTCTTTAAGATTCTTCAAGAACCTTGTTCTTCCAGGTATGTAAGGCTATCATAGTGTTGGACTAATTCGTCCGCACGCCCTAAATCTACTTTCAAATCAGTAAAAGAGTAATCTAGGACTCTTTCCCTAGATTTGAGTATTCCTTAGATATGTTGATTTTGAGTTCTTGAGTTCATGGTTCTTTTGAAAATTCTATTCCTAATTATTGAGTTTCTATATTTTTATTGATATTCTTGAATTGATTTGTTCATGTCAATAATTCAACATGAACTCTATTTTGAGTTATAAGTCTTGACAAGTTTTTCAAAGCCAACACTTGAGTTTTAAACAGAGTTTTGAGGAAGTAAATATGAGAATGCGAGGACTCGTATACATGAGTTCCATATTGTTATTTAGACCCTTGAGTCAAGTCATTCATGCCCATAAATTTCGCATGAACTCCATCAATTGAATATCTTTTAGAGGAGTAGTATCTTCAAGTTCTAAGTCTTGAGTATTGAGTTCCTAATCATTTTGGGATTATATTCCTTATCATGGGGCTACTACATGTTACCCATGAAGGTCCTTGAGTTGAGAAGTTCATGCTTATAATTCCACATGAACCCTATTAGTCGAGCAATCTTGAGATGAGAGGTATCATTGAGTTCTTGAAATGAGTAGTTTATGCCCATAATTCTGCATGAACCCTTCAAGTCGAGTATTCTTGAGATAAGTAATATCATTGACTCCTTGAGTTCAGGAGTTGTTGAGTTCCATGTATTGAGCTCATTCTATGCATGGTAATTGAAAACCTTGAATTGAGTCGTTCACGTCCATAGTTCGGCATGAACCCTATTTTAAGAAGTATTTTTACAAATTGTTTTAAAACTTGTTTAAAGACTTGAGAAATGAGTTGAGGAAGAGTACAATTGAGTTTATTTTCTTTAAAATGATATATGGGAACTAAGTATTCCCAATAGTAAATGTTTTTACATTTAAGATGAGAGGAAACTGAGATTTCCAAAAGAGTTTTGAGCAGTTTGAGTACCATCTATTTTTAGAGAAAGATTTTTGAGTAATAATCTCAAAACACAGAAAGAGTTATGTTTTTAAACATATGAGCTAGTATATTTTGGGAGTAGTATTGAGCACCGATATGGGGGAGAGTTCATACAACTCATAGCCCCCATAAACCATGTAGAGAACGTGGGTAGAAAGGATCATATTTTTTAGATGATTCCTTAATGATTCTTACCATAGACTAGCGGATCTACTTAGTAGTAGGTTCTATACCCCGACAAAGTGTAGGACAGTTCTACTAGCATGGGTGAGACGTTGTATCATCACATACCTCATAGTGATGGTATTCGGTTAGAGAATATCCCACAGAGATATATTGTATTTTTATATACAAATTGAGTTATTATTGTATTCTTCAATACAATTGAGTTATTATCTACTGTTTTAATAGTTTTCCATATATTGCATCTTTTATTGTTGCTTTATCTTGAGGTCAGTATCTGGAGTTGAGTACCTTTGAGTTGAGTTGAGTATATTATTCTTGAGTTAAGTTTAGTTGAGTGAGTTGAGAAGAGGTAAGTATGTTTACTTTTTATCAAGTTCAAGCATATGTTTATGCTTTAGAATTCCCCTATCATGCTCGTACATTCCATGTACTGAGCCATTTGGCCTGCATTATTTCATGATGTAGATACATGTATTCAGGATCATCAACAGGTATTTCGTTGAGGTCTTGTGATATTCCAGTCAGCTTTGGTGAGCCTTCTTATATTCTGAAAGACTTTACCTTTACCTTACAGTTAGTAATTTTGAAATGTCATGGGTCTTGTCATGATATCTTTGTGTAATAGTAGAGGCTTCATAGATAGACAGTGTTGAAGAGTTTTTTGTATTTACTTTCTTTTGAGTATTGTTAAGACTTTGATAAAGTTCACTATCGGAGTTTAATGAATTTAATTTAGTTTTAAGCTTGTGTATGCTTGAGTTAGTCTTCCACTTGTAGCCAGCTAGGATGATGGTTCACTTGGGGACTAGCAATGATTCTCGAGTGTCGGCCACGTCCAGGGTCTAGGCTTGGGTCGTGACCCACTTAGTATCAAAGCACAAAGTTCAAGAGTCCTAGGGGGTCTATAAAGACGTGTCTGTAGAGTCCTAGTTATTGGTGTGAAGTGCGCCACATCTATTATTAGGAGGATGCAATATTTAGGAACTATCTCACTTCTTTCATACTCCTAATCATGTAATAGAGCTATGTCATAGAGATTTATTCATACTCGTGTGTTTCTTAGATTCATTCGACTACCCGTCATACTAGAGGTGGTTGAAAAGAAAAGTCAGTCCTTTGTCAATGAGTTGCTCTTAGCAAGAGTCTTGAGGAAGTCATGAGACTCTATAGGGGCTTGAGATAAGCCCATGAGTGAGTTAAGTGTTGAGTTTCAGAGGAATGCACTCATGTTCAAATGAATCGTGCGTTTGAGCTAAAAGCGAGTTGTACACTCTTCCGTAAAACATATTGAACTGAGACCTTTAAGTGGATGGAATGTTTAGAGCTTGGGTTGTATTCTCATCCAAAAAGGTAGCATGAGTTACGAAATTATGAGCAATAGCAGTGAAAGTGCCCTAAGTTATAGGAATGTATGCAGAGGTTCAATAATCAAAGGAAAGGATATAGTGATGGGGTAGATAATGTTATTGCAATCATGCACCCAGTCAGTTATAAGTGATAAGTTCCATTATGAATGGAATAAGAAATAATAATGTTGTAGACAGTTCTTGATAGAAAGAAGAGGAATATTGTTATTAGTCATGATGAGATAGAGTATATTGTAACCAAAATAGAGTTAAAGTCGATGTGCCATCGTGTTAGAGGAGACTAAATATATGTGTTGAATAAGAGAACATAGTATTCATGAAGTGATAGATCTAAGATAGGCTTATGATTTGTTTGAGAGGGTCATGATGTTCCAAAGGTTATAGAACCAATTAAGTAATGAGGTATAATAAGTGAGCAAATAGTGCTTAAGTTATGAAAAGGGGATGTAGACCAGTTTAGAGATGATGGAATACGTCCATAGCTTCCAAGTGTCAGCTTTGGACATAAGGGGGAGATGATAAGATAAGAAATCAAGTCCAGTGTTGAGAATAAGATAGTAATGAGCTCAAAAGAGTATGTGAAATATCTTTTCAGAGATCTTTTAGTACTGGAGTGATGTTAGAAGAAGAAGTTTGTTGTTCTTATCATGATAAAGATGGAGTGATAATTCCATCCAAGGTTATAAATAAAGAGGATGAGGTTTTACTATGAGAAATAGTTAAATTAGAGCCCTTAGTTGGTTTTGAGTAGTAATGCGGTAAATTCTAGTTGGTATGGCAGGGATGATGAGAGAACGAGAACTTCTTAGGGAGTTGGTTAGTAAGAGTCCATGGAACTCATCACTTAAATGTGGTGTTGTTAAACATTAGGTGGTTTTTCATATGAGCCCAATGTTGATTAAATGTGGTGGGAAAGAGTAATATTCTTGGGATGAGATTCCCTTTCGAGGTATAAAACCCGAACCTTAAGATTTGGGTTAAGCTTGAATACAGTAAGAGCATGTCATTAGACTCAGACCTTGGTAAGAAAAGTCATGTACCCTTTTGGGAGCTATGAGTTGCAAGCAATGACGCATGGTATCTTACTTCATGTCCAAATTTCCTTTGTTTCAGATAAGGTAACTTTAGAGAGAATGTGACTATGTTCACAATAACATCGTTCTTGATTTAGGTGCTATAGGAAGTCCCAACATTTGGGACGAATCAGTCCAGCCTGTGTTAGTAGGCAAGTTCATGAGTCAGAAGAGATAGTGAGAGTAACCTCGTTCCATAACCAGTCCAGCCGACATTTTAGGACGAATGATACTAAGGGAGAGAAAATGTAACACCCCAGAAATGTTTTGAACTAAGACTCGAACCCTTCTTCATTGTGAGTAGGATTTTAGCAAGGAATTTAAAAACTTTTAAGCATTAAGGTCAGGTCACTAGATATAGCACCTTGAGTTCCAAACAGAATTAAAGAGAATTCATTCAAGTCATTCCTTTGTTCTTTTAAGTTTTGAGTCAACTTCAAATGACCATAACTTTCAGTACAGGATGAGTTATGAGAACCACAAGATATCAAACGAAAGATCTATGAGTCATATTTCCAACACCACCCATTTTGCTATTTTTTGAGCTCGTATGAGGGAGACGTGTCCTTTTGAAGTAAGGCTGTCCATTTAAGGAAAGTTACCCGAAATGAGAGGGGTATTTTAGTCTTTTCCTTACCCCCACTTATTCTAAACGTGAATTACACCCAATTAAGGGTCTAAACTGATTAGAATCAGTTTCATTCGTGCTCAAAAGTGTTTTGGTTTTTAGAGATAATATTCACGAGGAGAAAAAGTTAAAAGTTTCAAGCTTTCGTTCAAGAAATTCAAGATTTCTCCAAGAACCTAGTTCTTTGAGGTATGTAAGCTTCCATAGTGTTGGGTTTGTTCACCCACACTCCAATCATGAGTTTCTTTTGCGAATCTATCCATAAATATTGACTATTTTAATTTCTTGATGAGTTCTTGATAAGTGTTCTTGAAGTTTCCTTATCGATTATGTTTTGATGTAATATTCTACTTGGGTCAAGTTTAAACGACCATATCTCTTAGAATATAAAGAGTTACGTGGCCCATAACATATCAAATTAATGGTATTTGAATCTACTTTTCAACGCCACAAATTTCGCATCAATCCAATTTCTGAGTAAATATTTATGACAATTTTAGTAACCTAATACACTGCTGTTACGAATTAGCTGACGAGAAAACATTAAAAAGGTTTGTTTTTGTCAATTTATCTCCAAGAAAACCCTAAGAGAATTTATTGACTAATAAAAGGCTAAAAACAATTAGATTTTTATATTTTAATCCATCATTCTGTTCTCTCTCAAACCCTAAGGAAAAATCAAAGTAGAAGACTCCATTCAAGATTTTTTCAATCTTTTTCAAGATTCTTCTTCAAGGTAAGTGTTTTTCCAAGAATTCCATTTTTAAACTCAAATTCCTCCATACAATTATGAATCACTAATGAAAATAATAATTCTTGCCCATAGAGATTTCAAGAAACTAATTTAAGAATCTCAAGAAAGGTTTTCTTGATCTTTTACCTTCAAGCTAGGGTTTCAAGGCTTCTAATCAAGTTCTTCTTCAAGATTCTTCAAGATTCTTCAAGAATGTTGTTCTTCCAGGTATGTAATACTATCATACTGTTGGACTAGTTCGTCCTCACGCCATACAGACTTTCAGTTAAGTAAAAGAGTAATCTAGGATTCTTTTCCTAGATTTGAGTATTCTTGAGATAAGTTGATTTTGAGTTCTTGAGTTCATGGTTCTTTTAAAAATTCAATTCCCAATTATTGAGTTTCTATATTTTTTTTGATATCTTTCAGTTGATTTGTTCTTGTCAATAATTCAGCATGAACCCTATTTTGAGTTATAAATCTTGAGAAGTTTTTCAAAGCCAACAATTGAGTTTTAAACTGAGTTTTGAGGAAGTAATTATGAGAATGAGAAGAGTCATATACATGAGTTCCATATTGTTATTTAGACCCTTGAGTCAAGTCATTCATACCCATAAATTCTGCTTGAACTCTATTAGTAGAGTATCTTTGAGAGGAGTACTTCAAGTTCTAAGTATTGAGTTTTGAGTTCCTAATCATTTTGGGATTATATTAATCATCATTGGGCTACTACATGTTACCCATGAAGGTCCTTGATTTGAGTAGTTAATGCCCATAATTTTGCATGAAACCTATGATTCTAGCAGTCTTGAGATGAGAGGTATCATTGAGTCCTTGAATTGAGTAGTTCATGCCCGTAATTCTGCATGAACCTCCGAGTCGATCATTCTTGAGATAAGTTGTAACACCTTGCTATTTTAAAGAACTAGAATTAGAAAAAAACCATTTTTGGAAATAATCAAATTTCGAAAGTTTGACAAAGTTAAGCTAAGTTTGAGTTTTGGGTCAACTTCAAACGACCATAACTCCTAGAGCATGATGCGTTAGGTGTGCTACAAGATACCGTAGGAAATATATTTGAAGTATATTTCCAACGCCATTGAGTTTGCGCAATTTTGAGTTCATATGAGGTAGATATGCCCATTTGAAGTCGGGTTGTCTAAATAAGGAAAGTCGGTACCGGATTTTAGAGGGTACTATGGTCTTTTAACTACCCAATTAATTAAATTCATTTTCGGTAATTATTTTGGGGTCTAAACTGATTGAATTCAGTTTACTCTTCATAAAAATAAGTTAGTGTTTTGAGAGAAGAGAAAAGAAGAGGAGAAAGAGAAGAAGAAGCCTAGAATTGTCGCGTTCTTGAAGATTTGCTTGTGGATTTCGCCAATGGTTGATCCCTACGAGGTATGTGAGATCACATATCATTGGATTAGTTCACACACGCATCAATCATAATTTATTTCAGTGAAATTATGTTCTTGAAAGTATAGAAATTGAGTTCTTGATAGATTGTGTTGAAGTTTCTATTGGGTTCTTGATTGTTGAAAATGGTGAGAAGTTCTTGAGTTAAATTCATGAAAGTTGATGTTGTTTTGAGTAGATTCTTGCATATTTTGGTTAGGTATTCGAATATAAGTGTTTGGGGAAGGAACCAATTGAATCTAGAGCGTTTAGAGTTGAAAAATGAGTAAGAAAAATTGGAGTTTTCTGGGCAGGAAGCTAGGGCGCCGGGCCAGCCAGAGCGCCCCACTTTGGGGCCTGAAGTTTGGGCTTTGGGATGCTGCGCCAGCCTGTGCGCCCCAACCCAGGCTCTAAAGTTTGAGCTCTGGCACCCCGCGCCACTCAGAGCGCCATGTCTTCTACCTTTTCCCACTTCTTTCCGTTTGAGTTCCCTTGAACCGTACCTATGTTTCCTAGTTGATTTCTGCACTCTAAGGTACGTCTAAAAAACATGAAATAATCCATAACATGACATCATGAGCCTTGAATCCATAATTCAATTCAAGGAAAGTGAAGAGTCAAGTCAAGAGAAGTTCATAGAGTCTTCCAAAGGTCTTTTACAATTGTTTTAACGTTGTTTCAAGACTTGAGTTTTGAGTTGAGTTAAGAGTAAAGAGTGAAGTTCATTTCTTCAAAAGAGTATATGGGGACTATGTATTTCCAAAGAGTAAATGTTTTCACATTTAAAAAAGAAAGGAAACACCGATTTCCAATAGAGCCTTTGATCTAGTTTTCAGTAAAGAGTAAAAGCTTTCACAATTAAGCAAGAGATGAGACTTTGATTTCCAAGATAGCTTTTGAGCTAAGTTTTGAGCAATTATCTCAAACCACATAAAGAAGTTATGTTTTTAAACATATGAGCTAGTATCTTTTGGGAGTACTTATGAGCACCAATATAGGGGGAGTTCAGACAACTCCTAGCCCATGTAGCCATCATGGGTTGAAAAAGGGTCATACTTTTTAGATGATTCCTTAGTGATTTTTAGTATAGACTAGTGGATCCACTTAGTAGTTAGGTTCCATGCCTTTGGTAAGGTATAGGACGGCCCTGGCAGCATAAGGCAAAATGTTATATCATCACAAAGCTCTAAAGTGATGGTTTTCGGTAAGAGAAACTCTGACAGAAGTATTTTGTATTCTTATATACATAGATTTAATTGTATTTTTATACACATCCAGAGTTTTTATTGTATCTTTGCATACATACAGAGTTACTATTGTAGTTCTAAATATATAGAGTTGGTATCCATCTTTTAAAAGCTTTTCTTTATATTGCATTTATATTATTGTTTTATATTGAAATGAGTTAAGTTGAGTTGAGTTGAGCCCAGGTGTGTTCTTTCAGTTCCTTTCAAGCTTACGTCTTGATTTAGAATTCCCCTCGCATGCTTGTACATTCAATATACTGATGTCATTTGGCCTGCATCGTTGTTATGATACAGATACAGGTAACCAGGATCAGCATCCAGTGCTGATTCTAGTTAACCTTCAGAGTTGTTGGTGAGCCTCCTTGCTTTTGGAGGACCCCTTTTTACTACTTTATAGTTAGTTCATTAGGATGTAGTGGGTCTTGTCCCGACGTCCATCTCAGTTGTTTAGAGGCTTCATAGATAGTTAGTTTGATGTTAGTTCTCGAGTCTTTCCTTTTAAGGTATGCTTCAGACTTGAGTTGCCACTTTGGCCAGCTAATGTTTATTTATAATACATTCTCAGTTATCTTTGAGCTTTTAGTTTACTTTTATACTACAATTATGTTTGAGTAAAGTCTTCCGCTAGGAGTTAAGCCAGGCCAAAGGTTCTGTTGAGGCCAACAATGGTTCTCGAGTGCCAGGCATGTTCGGGGTGTAGGATTGAGGCATGACAACTTGGTATAAGAGCACAGAGTTCAAGAGTCCTAGGGAGTCTATGAAGTCGTGTATGTACAGTCCTAGTTACTGGTGTGAAGCGCACAACATCTATAATTACGAGGTTGTGACACTTAGAAACTATCTCACTTCTTTCACACTCATTTCATACGATAGAGTTGATCTCTAAAAAGTTTCTTCTAATTTGTGCTTGCGTGTGTCTTTCGTATTATGCCTCCATGAAGAGCTATCAAAGGTCATCTCGCTAGAAGGAATGTTGAACCACAGGAACAAGGGGTACCTAATGCACCTAAAGTGCAACCCTAGGGAGAGGTCACCAATGCTGAGTTCCGGGAAGCTATCTGGATGTTGACTCAGGCTACATATCAACTGAAGAGTGTTGTTAGGATATGGTTCGACCAATGGAAAACGAATAGGGTTGAGGATGCACCAATAGTGAGTTGGGCTGTGTTTGAGAGTGCTTTCATAAGGCTTTTCATTTCCCGTGAGTTGCGAGAGGAAAAGATAAGAGAGTTTCTCACCCTTAAGCAAGAGTCTATGAGTGTTCATGATTACACTCTGAAGTTCACATAACTTTCTTGCTATGCTCCGGAGATAGTTGCTAAAATGAGGAGTAGGATGAGTTTATTCGTTGCCGGGTTGTCTCATCTGTCAAGCAAGAAAGGCAAGGCATTTATGCTGATAAGGGATATGGACATGGCAAGGCTAATGATCCATGTGAAACAAGTTGAGGAGGACAAGCTGAGGGATAGAGAAGAGTTTAAGAATAAGAGGGCTAAGACATCAAGGAACGAGTTCGGGCAGCATAAGAGTAATACGAATCAGTCTTCCTTCCAACAGAAAAAAAGGACCTTCTCCATCATCTGCTAGTGTACCTACGCCAAGAAACAAAGGTGATTTCAAAAATCATAATTTCAGAGCTAGACCTGCACATTATCAAGGTAGTATGGAACAAGGGTACTAAGACTCCTGCATGTGCTAAGGTAGGAGCCACTTAGGGATGTGTTGTGATGCCTCCACTAGTTGCTTCAAGTGTGGTCAGAATGGTCATTTATGAGAGAGTGTCCTAAGAACAGGAAAGGTAATGGTAATGGGGGAAATAGAGTCCACTCTTCTTCAGACATAGCTGCATCTAGAGGAGCTACTTTAGGGGTAGGCGGAGGAGGAAACCGTCTTTATGCTATCACTAGTCGCCATAAGCAAGAGGATTCACCAGATGTTGCACTAGTATGATCCAAGTCTTCAATTTTGATGTTTATGCTTTGCTAGATCTAGGAGCGAGTTTATCTTTTGTGACTCCTTATGTTGTGATGAATTTTAATGTTCTTCCTGAGCAACTTTTTGAGCCCTTCAGTGTTTCCACACCTGTTGGCGAGTCTATTCTAGGTGAGAGAGTCTATCGTGATTGTACAATTTCCGTCAATCACAAGAGTACCATGGCTGACTTAGTTGAGTTAGATATGGTAGATTTTGATGTCATCCTAGGTATGGACTGGATTCATGCCTGTTATGCATATATAGATTTTAGAACTCGAGTAGTCAAATTCAAGTTTCCCAGTAAACCAGTTATAGAGTGGAAGAGTTGTTCAGCAATGCATAAGGGTCATTTTATTTTGTACCTTAAGGAGAGAAAGCTAGTTTCCAAGGGGTGTGTCTATCACTTAGTCCGAGTTAATTACTCTAGTGTTGAGATACCTTTTATTCAGTCAGTTTCAGTAGTAAAAGAGTTTCTAAAAGTCTTTCCAGATGATCTTCTCGGAGTCCTTCCTAAGAGAGAAATAAACTTTGGTATAGATACTTTTCCCGATCCTCGTCCTATATATATTCCGCCATATAAGATGGCACCAGCAGAGTTGAATGAGCTAAAAGAGCAGTTGAAAGATCTCCTAGAGAAAGGTTTTATTCGACCAAGTATCTCACCTTGGGGAACTCCGATCTTATTTGTGAGGAAGAAGGATGGTTCTCTTAGAATGTGTATAGATTACCATAATTTGAACAAGGTTACTATCAATAATAACTATTCTCTTCCGAGAATGGATGGTCTCTTCGATCAACTTCAGGGTGCCACTTGTTTTTTGAAAATAGGCCTCAGATCAGGCTACCATCAGTTGAGAGTAAGGGAATTTGATATTTCAAAGACAACTTTCAGGACCTGTTATGGTTAATATAGGTTCCTAGTTATTTCCTTTTGTTTGACCAATGTGTACTCAAAAAATAGAGGCAGTGTAGAATTGTCCTAGACCCACCTCTCCAACTGATATTAGTAGTTTCTTGGGGTTGGCTGGATACTATAGAAGGTTCGTCGAGGGGTTCTTATCTATTTCATCCCCTTTGACCAAGTTGACTCAGAAAATAACGAAGTTTCAATGGTCTGAAGCTTATGAGTAAAGCTTTCAGGAATTCAAAAATAGGTTGACTACTGCCCTAGTATTGACCTTACCAGAAGGTACAGAAGGTTTTGCTATACATTGTGATGCGTCCCGAGTGGGACTGAGTTGTGTGTTAATGCAGAATGGTAAATTTATAGCTTATGCCTCCGTTGAAAGTTTACACGAGAAGAATTACCCAACCCATGATCTATAGTTGGTTGTCATAGTACTTGCTTTGAAAATATGGTGTCACTACCTTTAGGATGTTCATGTGGATGTATTCACCAATCAAATGAGTCTTTAGTATGTGTTTAGTCAGAAAGAGCTTAATCTCATACAAATGAGGTGGTTAGAATTACTTAAAGATTATGATATGAGTATTCTCTATCACCCAAGTAAGGCTAATGTGTTTGCTAATGCTTTGAGTAGGTTCTCTATGGTTAGTACCGCCCATGTTGGGGAAGATAAGAAAGATTTAGCAAAGGATGTGCACAGACTTGCACGATTAGAAGTTCGACTAATGGATTCCACAGGAGGAGTAGTGATGATGAATAGGGATGAATCATCATTAGTGTTAGAAGAGAAAGAGAAACAAGACCAAGATCCCATTTTGGTTTAATTGAAGGCAAATGTTCATAAGCAAAAAGCAATGGCTTTTGAACAAGGGAGAGATGGTGTTTTGAGGCATCAAGGTAGGTTGTGTGTACCAAGGGTGGATGACCTCCAAGGGAGGATCATGGAGAAAGCTCATAGCTCCAGATATTCTATCCATCTAGGTTCCACAAAGATGTATCGTGATTTGAGAGATGTATATTGGTGGAATAGTATGAAGAAAGGTATTGCTGAGTTCGTTGCTAAATCCATGAATTGTCAAGAAGTTAAAGTAGAGCACCAAAGGCCTGGTGGTATGGTTCAAAAGATAAAACTTCCGGAATGGAAGTGGGAGATAATCAATATGGATTTCATCACAAGTTTACCAAGGTCTCGCGGACAACATGATTCTAATTGGGTGATTGCTGATAGAATGACTAAATCAGCCCACTTTTTACTGATAAAGACTACCTATTCAATAGAAGATTATGCTAAGTTGTATATTCAAGAGGTAGTCAGACTTCATGGGGTTTCGGTATCGATTATTTTAGATATAGAAGCACAATTTACTGCACAGTTTTGGAAGTCATTCCAGAAAGGCTTGGCTTCAAAGGTGAACTTGAGTACTGCTTTTCATCCTCAGATATATGGTCAAGTAGAGTGCACTATTCCAACTTTAGATGATATGTTGAGGGCCTGTCTGATTGATTTTAAGGGTAATTGGGATGATCACATACCTCTCATTGAGTTCATTTACAACAATAGTTACCACTCTAGCATCCAAATGGCTCTGTATGAGGCTCTTTATGGGCGAAGATGCAGATCTCCTATTAGATGGTTTGAGGTTGGTGAAGTTGGGTTAATAGGACCGAATTTGGTTCATGAAGATATGGAGAAAGTAAAGGTTATTAAAGAGAGGTTGAAAACAACGCAGAGTCATCAGAAATCTTACACTAATGTTAGGAGAAGAGACCTAGAGTTTGAAGTAGATGATTGGGTATACTTGACGTTTTGACCCATGAAGGGTGTTGTGAGATTTGGTAAGAAGGGGAAACTTAGTCCTCGATATATTGGTCCTTATAGGGTATCCAATAGGATTGGTAATGTAGCTTATGAGTTGGAGCTACCGCAGGAGTTAGCAGCAGTTCATCTAGTGTTTCAGTTGAAAAAGTGCATGAGCAATCCTTCACTTATCATACCTACTGAAGATATTGGTATCAATGATAGCTTATCATATGAGGAGATTCATGTTCAGATTCTAGATCGCCAAGTTTGTAAGTTGAGAACTCAAGAAGTAGCATCAGTCAAAGTTTTATGGAGAAATTGGTTTGTTGAGGAAGTTACTTGGGAAGCTAAGGAGGATATGAAGAAGAGATAGCCACATCTCTTCGAATCTAGAGAAGTTCCTAATTAAGGCACTAATCCTTTTCTTGGCTTTTATTTTAAGTTGGCATGTTGTATTAACATTTTTCTTGTTGGGTATTTGAGCTAGGTATTAGATGTAACGCCATAGCCTACTAAGAGTAATCTCATTCGAGGACGAATGTTCCCAAGGGGGAGATATTGTAACACCTCGCTATTTGAAAGAACTAGAAAGGACTAGAATTAGAAAGAACCCGTTTTTGAAAATAATCAAATTTGGAAAGTTTGACAAAGTTAAGCAAAGTATAAGTTTTGGGTCAACTTCAAACAAACAATACTCCTAGCTCAAGATGAGTTAGGTATTCTACAAGATACTGTAGGAAATATATTTGAATTATCTTTCCAACGCCACCGAGTTTGCTCAATTTCGAATTTGTATGAGGTAGAAATGCCCATTTGAAGTCGGGCAGTCTAGATAAGGAAAGTCAAAACCGAATTTTAGAAGGGTATTATGGTCTTTTCACTACCCAATTAATTAAATTCGTTTTTGGTAATTAAGTTGGAGTCTAAAATGATTGGATTCATCTTACGCTTTATAAAAATAAGTTAGGGTTTTGAGAGAAGAGAAAAGAAGAGGAAAACGAGGAGAAGAAGTTTAGAATCGTCGCGTTCTTGAAGATTTGCTTCTGCATTTCACCAAGAGATGATCCTTACAAGGTATGTGAGATCACATAGTGTTTGGTTAGTTCACCCATGCGCCAATCATGATTTATTTCAACGAAATTATATTCTTAAAAGCATAGAAATTGAGGTCTTGATGGATTGTGTTGAAGTTTCTATTTGGTTCTTGATTGTTAAAGTTGCTGAGAAGTGCTTGAGTTAAATTCATGAAAGTTAATGTTGTTTAGATTATATTCTTCATATTCTAGTTATGTTTTCGAATCTAAGTGTTTGGGGAAGGAACCAATCGAATCTAGAGGGTATAGAGTTGAAAAAAGAGCAAGAAAAATTGGATATTTCTAGGCAGGGGTCTAGGGCGCCGTGCTAGCCAGAGCGCCCCACTTTGGGGCCTGAAGTTTGGGCTCTGGGCACCGCGCCAGCCAGTGTGTCCCAACCCAGGGACGCTAGGTCTTCTACCTTTTCCCACTTCTTTCCGTTTGAGTTCCCTTCAAACGTACCTATGTTACCTAGTTGATTCCTACACTCTAAGGTACATCTAAACAACATGAAATCATCCACAACATGAGATCATGAGCCTTGAATTCATAATTCAATTCAAGGAAAGTGAAGAGTCAAGTAAAGAGAAGTTCATAGAGTCTTCCAAAGGTCTTTTACAAATGTTTTAACATTGTTTTAAGACTTGAGTTTTGAGTTGAGTAAAGAGCAAAGAGTAAAAAGTGAAGTTCATTTCATCAAAATAGTATATGGGGACTATGTATTCCCAAAGAGTAAATGTTTTCACATTTAAATAAGAAAGGAAACACTGATTTCCAATAGAGCCTTTGAGCTAGTTTTCATTAAAGAGTAAATGCTTTCACAATTAAGAAAGAGAGGAAACTTTGATTTCTAAGAGAGCCTTTGAGCTACGTTTTGAGCAATTATCTCAAACCACAGAAACAAGTTATGTTTTTAAGCATATGAGCTAGTATCTTTTGGGTGTAGTTATGAGAACCGATATGGGGGAGAGTTCAGACAACTCCCAATCCCCATAAACCATGTAGCCATCATGGGTTGAAAAAGGATCATACTTTTAGATGATTCCTTAGTGCTTTTTAGCATAGACTAGTGGATCCACTTAGTAGTTAGGTTTCATGCCCTTGTCAAGGTATAGGATAGCCCTGGTAGCGTGAGACAAAATGTTGTATCATTACATAACTCTAAAGTGATGGTTAGCGGTTAGAGAAACTCCCACAAAAGTATTTTGTATTCTTATATACACGAAGTTGATTGTATATTTATATACATCCAGGGTTTATATTGTATCTTTGCATACATACAGAGTTACTATTGTATTTCTAAATACACAGAGTTGTTATCCATGTTTTAAAAGTTTTTCTTTATATTGCATTTATATTATTGCTTTATATTGAAATGAGTTGAGTTGAGTTGTGTTGTTATGTGTCTCAGGATCTGCTTTGAATGGGTCAGAGACTTCAGCTGATTATTAGGAGATTAGTTTTCTTTTAGTCATTATCCTATTAACTAGTTATAGTTGT